>JBAMIE010184447.1:0-12766 GCA_037177295.1 Kaempferia parviflora | reverse complement strand
ATTATCTTATGTTGATAAATATTCTCTATATTTAATGCATAAGTCCATGTT
Organism: Kaempferia parviflora; assembly: GCA_037177295.1. Lineage (NCBI taxonomy): Eukaryota > Viridiplantae > Streptophyta > Magnoliopsida > Zingiberales > Zingiberaceae > Kaempferia > Kaempferia parviflora. Next base: position 12,715 of record JBAMIE010184447.1, on the reverse strand, counting down.
ATTACAGGTGTCCAATAATATGGGCATTTTCCGAATTTACCCGATGATAGGTGTCCAACCTATCTACTGCATCGAAACCCTAAAAAAGATCCACAAATCCTCTGTTCTAGAATTTCTCTGTCTCCGTGTCCTATTATTGATCGGACGGATCAGATTATATCTCAAGGATGAGTGCACATCATGAGGATGCTGTACACATCTCAAAAATTCCTCGTGATGTGCACTTATCCTTGAGATATGATCTGATCCGTCTGATTGATAATGAGATACGGGGACAGAAAAATTCTCATACAAAAGATTTGAACTGCTGAAAAAGGTTCACTGGTTCACTCGTATATTTGATACTAAGAGTGACTGCAACTTCTACGAGAAGCAGTAATTTTCCATGAGATCCTATAAAGCTGCCCTCTAAATACATTATGTTTGACACTAATTCAATCATTAGTTAATAAACAATTTTTTTAAAGTAATTATCTTAGATAATTAAATTTATATAATTTAACAACTCCTAGAACTAGCACTAAGAAAATTTAATATGTTCCCTCGGGACGGTGCGATAGTTAAGACATGAATATTTATTACATGAGATTTAGAGGTCGAATCTCAGTGTGCCCCAGTATATATCTTCCCCATGTCTTAACCATTTACATTTATGGCTAGTAGTCACCCGTGATTTACCTCCTCCGTGTTGGTTCTGTGACGGGTTGGAGGGGGCGCTAGGGCGAGCGTATTCACCTTTTGCCACTTTGCCACTAAGAAAATTTAATATACCTCCTCTATGTCTTGATTATTTGTACTTATGGCTAATAATTAACCGTGATTTATCTCATCCGTATTGACCCTGAAACAAATTTATGAGGACACTAGGACAAACATATTCACCTTTTGCACAAAATTAATGTCCTAACAAGTGGTAACACATTCCTAAGCAGCTACATAGCACGCGCAACCAACTCTAAAAATTTAAAAGTCTTTTAAAATTCCTAACTATTGACGCTCAGAATTCTCCGTGCTAATTTGCAGTTAAAGCACCCTCAGCAACTAAATTTTTTTTGGCTCAAGTCACTACACTATCTCCTCCTTCTCTGACGTAGACTGTGCTAATTAGACATGGCCAGTAATCAGCAGCAAATCATTCTCAATGTCTTTGTGAACAAGATCAACAACTGCGTTGCTTTTGTCGAATCAGACTTGGATTTCGTAGATGTTCTTCTCAGCTTCCTCACGCTGCCAGTCGGCACCATTGTCCGCCTTCTGAACAAGCAGTCATCGTTGGGTTGCTTCGATAAACTTTACCAAGGCGTTGAGCTGCTTGATACGAAATACCTCGCGACGGCAGTGTGCAGATCGATGTTGACGAACCCGGTGAACTCATTTGGAGCAAAATGCCAGAAACTAAAGATTATTATTGATGAAATGGGAGGGTTATATACATGCACATCCAAAGTTTGCCCTTATCGTGCGCTCAGCTATTATTCAAGCCTCAAATGCTATTGTGGTCGTGGCATGCAAAGGGCAATTAGCTACGATCTGAATCAAGATTATGTTGATTACGAAGAGTTGCATGGCGTATTCATCAAGGGGGCTAAATTTTTTGTTTACTGATGCTCTTTTGGTAGAATCGACTGAGCACGCCAAGTCATTTGTCGGTTTCTATGGTGACTGGAACGACCTTGAAGAGAGATCGATAAGAATCGAACGAGAACAGGTAAATTTTCATTCTCTAACCGGTACTTTTTAATTTCTTAACGTTTTACTCCATTCGCAGCTGAGAATAAGATTAATCACCATTCCTATAATTAAATTCAACGCATACAGGTTTTGCATATTCTCAAAAGATCCCTCGTTTCCGACACTCCACTCACTGATGTTTTATTGCGCGATGGTGGAGATATTTCCCCTAAGGTTTCGGTTCCTCCTCCTGTAGAAAAAACAGTCGCAATCGACGCGTTTGACAAGGAGAAGAAGATCTACAGAATCAAGCTGGCCCTTGTGGGGAACAAGGTGCTGTATGCTGAAGCTGGCCAGGACTTTGTTGATGAGATTTTCAGTTTCCCCACATTCCCCTTGGGTGCTTTGAAGAAGCATTTGGGCAGTCGATTCAAGATTGCATGCCTCAATAACTTGTACGGCAGTGCTGAGCGTTTGGCTTCCTCAGGTTACGTGGTTGAAGGCTGCGATGAGAGCCTGCTTAATCCCAAGCTCGCACCGTATTTCAACTGTAAGCATCAAGTCATTGGAGTGGAAGTGGAGAAGGAAAAACTCTACTACGCATGTGAATACCGCTGCAGACTAAACACAACGAGTTACGAGTACTGCTACTCGCCTTATCATTTTAGTAAGGAAGAACGGACACTGCTTATAGATCCCAAATCATCACCCGATGGATTAGTTTTTCCGGATGGAAGCTTCTGCAAGAAATTAACGTACATGGTTAGTGACGAACTGGTAGTCACCCCGTTCTCCTTCACAACAGTCATTTCACTTCACAAGGAAATCTCTGAACCAGTCAAGATGGCAGAGTTAGGCATAGATAAAGAAGAGGTATAGTTTCCGTTGCTATAATTGCATTACATCTAACTATGAGATTGATGCTGCTTTCTTTGTTCGTGTTTCAGGTTCTTGATTTGCTTGATGCTGCTTTGTCTTCCAGTACAGCGCTGACGGATGCGTTTTTTGCTAGAGCTAATGCTGCGCTTGGTTTGATCGATGAGAAGGATGAATTAATCGAAAACTGATTTACTTGTTACTCTTTAATTGTGAACAAAGTTGCAGTTGTTAAGTCTGCTAGATCATTTAATCTAGTTTTATAATGAAGTGAACTATACTAAACTTGTTGTGCCACTCTGTTTTGCTTTTACATTTTCAGATAGTTTCGTTTAATTTCTTGTCAGGAATGTTGCCATTCCATTTAATATAGTTGTTTTTTTTCAATAATATTTAATTAATTTCATTTGATTAGCGTAATCTTGTAAGCGAGACAAGTTGATTGTGTTTATCGAATTGGTTAATTTGTACAAGCAAAGACTGACAGGGCTGGTTTTGATGAGCAGTGCTAACCTTGGATTGGCTAATGAGTCTAATGGGTAGGATGGTTTAGGTTGAGCCGAATAGCTTTGGTGAGTTAGATGATCTTTGCAATTTGAGTGAGTTTGTTGAACTTATTATTCGTCGAATCATGTGGACTTGTAAAGTTAATAAGATCCTGTGAGCTTGGTGAGTTAGGCAAGTTGATCGTTTTGATACGGTTTAGCAAGTTCAACAGATCAGTAGTGCTAAGCGAGCCAAGGAGTAAGGTGTTTGGGTTGGATAAATCAAGTAGGAAAGTTTGATAAGAGTAACGAATCTATTAAATCTATCAATTTGGTTGAAAAAAAGAAGGTTAGATGAGTTAAATAAGACAGATTGATTAATAAAATGGATCAAATAAATTTCTCCCATTAATAATTGTCTGAAACCCTAAATTCTAAACCTAAACAATCTCATGCCTGAACTAATCTCTTCATCATACCAAAGCTTGTGTATAATAACCAGAACCAAAGGAATAGCAAAGACTGGATGTATTGCATTAACCAAAATTGTTTCTTCACAATATCATAATTCTTCTATCTCAGTATACATAAATTAATTGTTCACTTACATATATTTGATCAAGAATATTTCTAGACATTGTACAACAATCATCACCGAATAGATAATGTTACAGATCACACCTTCCGGGCTAGTGTCCTCTGCTTTGTTGCATGTTGTACAACTTTTTCTTCCACATGAAGGCCCTTCCTTCGCCTCACAAAATTCATAAGCTTCCTTGCAATGTTCGGAAGAACACTGGAACCATCTCCAAATTCCTCAATTTCTTCCTCCGTCTTTGGAACAAAAAAAGGGTCTTCTGGTAGTTCCTCCCAATGGCTAAGAACAAGCAGAGCACTAGCAGCGCCTGAAGTCCTTTTCCTGAGCTCGTCGGCAAACCCAAAACTTTCTGCAACAGGTACGTAAGCGTGGACTGTAAACAAGGAGGAGCCTTCCTGCATTTCTTCCTTCAATACTCTAGCACGCATCTTTCCAAGAACTCCATACATTGCTCCTAAGTATTCTGTTGGCGTAGTCAACTCACAAAAGTACAAAGCCTCCACAAGCCTAGGCTTGTTTTGAAGTACTGCTGCCCTGCAAGCTTCCTTAACTGCAGTCATCACTTGCCCGCTCAACATACCATACTGATCAGACTGACTTGAAGCCTCAGAACTTTCTTGGAAGAGATAAGGCTCGACTAGAAATGCCAAACCCCACAGGGGCTCATCGCATAAAGGCCCCATAGCTGTTGCTAACTGAAACCCAGATACAATGCTGCTTTTAAGAGCTTCTGCTTCTCGATAAAGTGATTCAGTTTCTTCGGTACTCAGAGAACTTGTACCAGATTCTAGACCATCATCACTAAAGAACCCTAATCTTTTAGAAACATCACATGAACCCTGAATAAGAATACCCTTTTGACCTAGACTAAAATTAGAAATGTTGCTTGCTTTGCAATCTGGTGCAAGAAGAACATTTGGCCCCACGTGTGAAGGACCAAGTGACCATAACCTCCCTAGATATTCAGACCACACTCTGCGATACCTTTCGACTCTGTCTTTATCATTTTTCACAGAAACACCTTCTAATTCACTTTCTATAGCATCAAGTATTCTCTTTCGGACAACTCCAACAACTTCACCATCATCCTGAGCAATGTGAGAGCCTAAGGTTCCATCTCTCTTTCTAGATTGCCCTTCCAGAAAATCTCCCAAAATATCAGAACATTCTTCAAGAACCTTTGTTAGAGTTTTAGGAAGTTTCATGACTTGCACCCTTAAAACACATCTACCATTTGGGGTAGTTCTCTCAACATATTCAGTAGAACATAAAGAGACCTTTGAATTTTCTATTAAATTAATGCCCTCCCCTTCAATGGTCTCTTTAAATGAGACAAGAGGGGGTGAAACTTCCAAGCTAACCTTGGCAAATCTTTCTTTCAAGTCCTTTATGCATCTATCGAGGTGAACCTCTCCAGCAGCTGCAAGCACTTGCTCACCTCTGGAAGAAACAGTTATTTCTACAAAAGGATCTGCACGATTGAGAAGCCTCAGTCCCTTCAAAAGTGCACCCATGTCTGCTGGATTTGAAGGCTCAATAGCAACCCTAAGAGTAGGTGCCACTTGAAACATCATACTAGAAAAAGGCCAACAGTTTCTCGTAGATGAGAGAGTTGCACTCTTCAAAATATATTGACCTAGTCCTTGAATTGCAATGACATTTCCTGCACTTGCTGATGAAACTGGTAACAAACCCTGGCCCATCATTAAATACATAGATTGAAGCTCAGCTTCTTGTACATGTCTGTTCATGGATTCTCCTTTCAGCGGATCATATACAGATGAGAGCACAAAGACCTTCTGCCCTGAGTGCAGTACCCCACTAAAAATTCTTGCAAATGCAAGGAAACATTCACTAGATTCTCCGGCTTCACCAGTAAGTTGATTGTTTAAAAACTCTCCATCCGGACCCTTTGTTGGTAGCATTTTAAATGGCAGAGCAAACATTTTAGAAACAAATGCTATACATGGAGCATCAGCCCTAGAGTCACAATTCTCAACACATTTCCTCACATTCTCGGCTTCAGAAAATATATCATATAGACTGGAATCATTTACCACTAACTCCCTCTTAGGAAGCAACCTGCAAATGCGAGTGGCTTGGGCAGAAACAGGGTCAGGCATGCACTTGACTACCATTGATAGAATTGTGTCCGACAACGGAAGCCAACGGCTCATGACAGCCTGGAGAACCACCTTTTTGTCCTTGTTTTCAAGCTCCCTTTGTGGTACAGATAAATTGAAGGAACTTATAACCTTGGAAGGCATCCTCATATCTCCATCAGCATCTAGAGCAGCCTGGTAGACCTGCCACAGAGGGTTAAGCACAAACTTCACAAACATTGGTTGAGGATCTTTACTAACACCTTCTATCCCCTTTTTCCCGATGATCATCATTTTCTTTGTATGGTAATACCATGGTCCCCATAACCCCTTTGTCAAAGCTGACATACTGAATTGAAGCTTAGAAGCATAAAATTCAGCAAAATGGTTTATGCAGAAACCCCAACCATCCAATGCACAAACAAATGCAACGTTCCCCTTTTGGGGTTGGAACATGTCTTCCTCATCATCTTCCACTTCAACCAACCCTTGATCCACATCCCCAGATGTCCCAGCAAGAAGAGAATCAACATCAGAAAGATACTTTTCAGACTTATATGCACTCACTATTGCATTGACTTCATGAACTATCCTCTGTAGTCTGTTATAAGCTTCCATTGGACTCAATTTAAGTTCAGTAATTAGCCTGTCAATCTTGTTCAAGACCAAGCAAGGAGTCAACTTCTCCACCCAAGCCTGCCGAAGGACTGCATGTGTCTGGATATGAACTCCTTCAACTGCATCAACCAAAACTAAGGCTCCATCACTCAAACGTGCAGCCGTTGATACCTCACTACAGAAATCCATGTGCCCAGGGGAGTCAATAAGATTAATATTGTAGTCCTTGTAGTGGAGAGCAATGGAAGAACTTTTCATAGTGATAGCCCGTCGTTGCTCCTCATCAAGGTAGTCCATATACCTCAGTCGACCGGCAAGCTTTGGATGGAGGACCCCACCACCACATGCAGCAATCAGATGGTCAGCAAGGGTTGTCTTTCCATGATCAACATGGGCAAGGATGCAAATGTTTCGGATCTTATTGTAGCTCAAATCACCCATCTATCTGAAGTTAGATAATAGGACTTGATTTGGATTATTAACAGAAAAACAGCAGCTTCCTCGCTCAACTGCAAATTAAACTTGAATCCATGAAAACAGAGAGCTAAATAAGTATTCATATATATCCATATTTTCAACTAAATAAAAGGTTAATCAGAGACAAAAAAGGACAGAATTTAGAAGGTGATTGGCCATATCACAATAAATGAAATTTCTGATCAATAAGCATCCAAAGGGAAACAGTATAGCAAATAACTTCAGTCAATATGAGAGTACCTTCTTGGAAGCTTTAAGAAAGAGTAATGTTTGTAAATTCAACATGTTTTTTGATTGTGGTTCTAAGTCAACTAGTGATGTACATTGCCAAAATTTTCATAATTATTTTAATGTCTGTTATATCAGAAAGAATCTGAAAACGCAAACAAAAAAATGGGAAAAAAAGTTATAACATTGTTCAATAAAAAATGAAAAGAAAAATATAAAAGAAATGTAGATTGTTACAAAGTTGGTTCATAATTGAGGTCACGTCTTAAACATCAACTGCAATTAACCATATACAATGAATTCAATAACTCAGAATTGTTTGGATGCGTTTTGGAAGTTCAGCATGATGACGAAAATTGAATGGTACAATGTCAAAAAAATCATTTTCGCATACAGCCATGATCAATTTTCAGAATATCATCTTCGAAAATTTTAAGCAAGAAGGCGGTGACAGAGAACAGAAGTTTTCTTTACCAACTAGTGGCACCGGAGCAGAATCTCCCCTGTGAGTGGGATTGTCCAACTGGAAACAGGCGGCGATCTGAAGATGAATACAAGGAATGTAGAGGAAAAGTGCAACAATGATTATGTGGCCGCAGAAACGAACTCGCCACCGCGTGGATGGATGTGAACGCCGACGAGTTCAAGCAGATGACGAGGTGAGGCAGACCAAAAGAGGGAGAGGAGAGGTCGGTTACCGGGCGTCCGAACGGGATCGTGAGTTGTGGCGCACCAGCAGCGGCGGCGAAGGGGGCGTTGCAGAACCAAGTAGGGTTGAGCGGAGGGGGAAAAGTAGGCGTTCCATTAACGAATGAGAGATTTTAGCGGAGGGCTGAACCGGTTTTTTATTATTATTATTAAGTTTTATAAAACAATTTAGTTAATTCCTTAACTAATACTATAAATATTCCGCAGTATTTGCAAAAAGGCCCAAAAAAGTTTGACAAAAGTTTTAAAGGAATCCTAACCCTTCTAATCAATACTAATAAATTATAGTAAATATGAATACTCAACATTATATTATAATAAATCTCTTCATCCTCTAATTATTTGATAGTAAGTTATTAGTATCATAATTTATCTCTTTTCATATAATCTGAAATCCAAGGATGGATGAAAAATAGTACAACATTATATTGTAATACCATTTCAATTTTAATTAACTGAAATCATACGTTGTAGTAATTATAATTCATAACCTTTACTCATCTCTAATTAATATTGATCCATATTAGTCAACCTAAACCAATTTTATATTATAATATTATGAGATCATAGTGTTGGAATTTTGGTGGCTCTAGGATGAGGAGACAAGAGTGTAAAAGGGACTTTGTAACAAAGTATGAGAATGGGAGAAAAACTCTTGAAAAGAAATGTTTACTACCTTGTTTTTCTTCATCATAAAAGGTCCCTATTTATACTTCCACATCCTTCTACAATTAATACATCATATCATTAAACGTAAGAAAAATAGATTTTGTTCTTTTCTATACTAATGACTCTAGTCATAAAGAGTTTAATTGAACTTAGTAAGACAATTGAACTTTACTTAATGAAGTGAAATTGATTTTGATAGCTTTTTTACATGATTGATGAAGTCAAGTTATTCTTGGTATTGTCCTTACATAGTTGAATAAATCAATTGTCTATGGAATAAATTTACATGCCAACACATAGTTATAGTAATAGCAGCTTGAAGTTATAATTTTATAGTTATTGGATGTTATAATTATCGTAGCGGTTATAAAAGTAAAATTTTAAAATAAAATATATAGAATTGGGGTGAAATGTCTTTTTTATAATAAATAAAAATATTTCCAAAAAAAGGCAACCCTTTATTTTTGCCCAAACAAGAATTCTCTGCTCAATCTTCTCCTCCGACGTTGCTTGAGCAAATTATACACCGTCAAAGTCTTTGGCACATGGACCGTGAACTGCGTTGAGGTTGAATCTCGGTATGTCTGAGCATATACCTTTTTTATATCTTGACCATTTATACTTATGGCTAATAGTCATCTGTGATTTACCTCCTCTGTGTTGGCCCTGAGACGAATTGGCAGGGGCGCTGGGGCGAACGAATTCGCCTTTTTGCCACGTGAACTGCGTTGCTTTTGTCGTATCAGGCTTGGATTTCGTGGATATTCTCCTCAGCTTCCTCACGCTGCCTGTTGGTATCGTCGTCCGCCTTCTCAACAAGCAGTCGTCCATGGGCTGCTTCGATAAGCTTTACCAAAGGCGTCGAGCAGTTTGACGCAGGGAAACAGCCGGTTTCGTTATACGTTTTTTTTTTAAATTTTTAATATAACATTATTTAAGTAAAAGAATTAATATTTTTATAAATATAAATTTTAAATATCAGATTATACCCATAAACATCTAAAATTGGGTACATTTTTTATTTTTCCTTTAACTTAATATTATAATTTAATTAGAAAGTCTAAACTCTATAGATATTTTTTTTTTAAACTTTTTACCCCTAGGGTTCACACGTCCTAATTGGTTTATAGTATTCGAACGATAAAATTTTAAAATTTTACCTCTAGGGTTTAGGCTTCCTAATTTAGTTATAGTATTATGTCTAAAAATAATAATAAATTTAAATATTTACGGGTATATTAATAAATTTAGGGATATATTTAAATTAATTAATTAATTAATTAAAAAACAAAAAAAAAGAGAAAACCGGTAAAATCTGCGCGCGCGCACAGTCGCGCAATGTGCGGCGCGCAGATTAACAAAACTCTCTCCTCTATATATATATATATATATATATATCCTCGGGGTGATGCGAGGGTTAAGACATGAAAATTTGCCACATGAGTTCTAGAAGTCGAATCTCGACGTGCCCGTTCATATACTGTTCCGGTGAAGAACTGCGAGGATGGCCGGATCGAAGGAGCAACCAAAAGATAGAGAAGTTGATGATCCCCAGCGGAAGGGAGACGCGCAATCCTGCGAGATTAACATGAGCGTTAAAAGAAACCTCCCGAAAGAATTCCGACGGATGTCCCTCCGACGCTCAAGTCAGAAAACTATGGAGTTTAGGGTTGCAAATTAGAATTGAACTTAACTTTTACTTGAGGCTTCTCCTCCTTATTTATAGACAACTCCCCCTAGTAATTAGGGTTAACCTGACCCTCTTTTTTAGGAAACGCGTCGCTATTACATCTTTCCATATTTACATTATCAAGAAAGAGTCATATTTCCTTAAATCGCTGCTTCCTAAATAATGCCTTTTAATTTGGCAATAAATAGTCCTTTTAAAAATAATAAGATCTTTTCTCCTAATTATTTCATATACTAGCCGGAATTCCCGGGGAAAGACATATCTTATTCGATTTTCCTTGATATATTTAGGAGTCCCTTTAACAATCTCAACTTGAGATGATCTCGGGACTTTGTATGTTTGAGATGGTCTCGGGAGCTGATGTGTCCGAGGTGACCTCGGGAACTTGTATGCCCGAGATAGTCTCGGGAGCTGATGTGTCCGAGGTGACCTTGGGAACTTATACGTCCGAGATGGCCTCAGGACTTTGTATGCCCGAGATGGTCTCGGGACTTTGTATGCCCGAGATGGTTTCGGGACTTTGTATGCCCGAGATGGTCTCGGGAGCTGATGTTTAAAGAACCTCCCTTTATCACCTTTTTGATCATCTCCATTACCACTCTTATTTCCACCCTTTTAACATCTGCACTGAATATCCGGATCAAAAGCATCCCCTTTAAGTCTAATCAAAGGAGAATTAGTCGACTGATTGGACTCATAATATGTTATAAATAAATAAAAAAGGATGGAAAAGGTTAAGATGACAGCCCTGCCATAAACTTCCGCACATTTGAATGGAGGCGCCAACAGAAATTGTCATGATTACTTTTAAGGATGGGCGTAGACCCTCAAGCATCCATGATTGACATGGCGCCTCGGACTCCCTCCGCTCATGTCCTTTCGCCACGCGTACTTCTATAGCATTTAATTAAGGACGTGTGACACAAGTACAGACGCCTTTTACCGTATGTCTTGTCATGACCCTTTCTGTTCTGTCTTGCGGCGTAAGTTACTTTAAATTTCTTATAATCTCAACCGTCGAGAAGCATACGTGTCTTCTATCCATGTGCTATTCACCTTTTTCCAAAAAGAGGAAAGAGGGTGAGGGAAAACTCTTAAAGGCCCTTTTCTAGAAAAAATCTTCATCTTCACCCTTCGTCTTTCCCGAGCGACGCAGCATCTCCGACCTTCTCTTCCTTTCTTCCTCTTCTTTCCTTCCGTTACAACAATCAGCACTACTTCCTCCATGGGCAAGGGTAAGAAAAAGGTTCCTGCCGGAGTGTGGGAGACAAAGTGGTATGATATCCCTGGGTCAAAGATACGAGATGAGGCGCTTGAGGTTGCCAGGGAGGCTTATGGTATCCCAACAGATTTTGAAACCCTAAGGCCTCAAGCAGACCAAGCTCCCGTAGAGCCTCCCATAGGGTTTTATACCTTCTTCTTAGGTCAACTGGAATATGGTCTGAAGTTCCCTTTGCTTGCCTTTTTTATGGCTATCTCACAGTATTTTGGCATTCCCCTCAAACAGATGGGTCCTAATGCTTTTATTCAAATGAGTGGGGCGACTATCTTGTTCAAACTCTTCGACATACCCCTAACTCCTATCTTCTTCCATTACTTCTTCACGCCCCAATCTTCAGAGTCGGGTGGTTTTTTCTTCACCGCTCGCCCTCACCATCATTTTTTAGGAGGATTACCATTTTCTCACAAAGGCTGGAAAGATAAATTTTTCTTTATTCGTCTACCCGAGCATCCTTTCCCTCCCACCTGATGGATAGATACGCTTCCCAAGCCCCCTAGCATAGGAGACTTCCATCTTGACTCTGGTTACCAATGGGGTAGGCAAGTGATGTCAGGAATGGAATTTGATGGCGCTCAGTTGGTACATTGTGAAGGTCTAATGTATAGGGCAGAGATCAGTCCGAAGGCTATTGATCTTGCTATCAGCCTTAGTAAGTTTCTCACTTTCCTGTTTCTTCCTTTACACTGATTGATATTGTTGGTGCAATTGTTCTCGGGTCAAGTTGACCATGTTGACCAGACAAGCTTGGGTCAAGCTTGGGTCTCAAGGTTAGATGTTTCAATGTTTGACAATGTATTATGACGACGGATTGGGAGATTGCTTGTGCGATTGTCTCTGAGTCAGACTGAGATGTTTGACAATGTATTATGACGATAGATTGGGAGATTGCTTGTGCGATTGTCCCTGAATCAGATTGACTCGTTTGACTAAGTCAAGTAGGTCAAGACTGACTGGATACTTGACTAGAAGTCCTAACTGGAGGTTAGGCAAAGTGGAAGTCCTTACGAGTGAAGTCAGGCAACTGGAAAGTCCTGACGAGTGAAGTCAGGAAACTGGAAAGTCCTAACAAGTGAAGCTAGGAAGTTTGGAAATCCAGGTGAGTGAAGCATGGTGAAAGTCCTGGTGAGTGAAGCCGGGCAGTTGGGGAAATCCAGGTGAGTGAAGCCTGGTCCTGGTGAGTGAAGCCAAGTGGAAGTCCTAGTGAGTGAAGCTAGGCAAAAAGGAAGTCCTGATAAGTGAAGCCAGGCAATGGAAATCCAGATGGGTCACGGTTGACCGGACATCTGGTGATGAGAAGTCCAAGTGGGTCAA
>JBAMIE010184429.1:0-12770 GCA_037177295.1 Kaempferia parviflora | reverse complement strand
CCAAGATTCTTTGCTTAGTGGTGCGTGTCCCTTTGACTCACCAAGTACACTCTTAGCTACTATTTTCAATTTTGATACCATCTTATCCCATGTCACATTAGAGTCATCGTATATTTCATTTAATATTTGTACCCCTACCTTCTCCTTAAATATATTTTGTTTCCCATCCTTTAACTTCCACCACTTAATTCTAGGAGTCGTACATATTTTCTTTCTATTAATACTATACTGAGAGCTAACTTCCAAGAAGCTTAAAATTCTTCCATCTAAAAGATTATGCATTATACGAAACTTCTGAAGTTTTTATTTCCTTGTTAGCTTGATTGAATGTTGCCATGTTTCTAAACTGAAGATGTTTCCTCTTGTTAGTTTATTCTTTTTCATTTTGTCAAGGTTGTGTCTCTTTCATTTTTTTTATTACATTAGCTAATAAAGATTTCTATACAATCTAAACTTATTTATCTCATTTTATTATTCATTGATGCTGATCATAATCTAGACCAGATACAGTTTAGTTTATTCTACCATAAATAATTGGGAAAGAAAAGTCTTTTCCTTTTCTTTTGTTATGGTAAACTGTGATGACTTTTTATATCAATTTGTTAAGTTTGATGAAATAAGATCCTTCCCGGTGATTCTTAAGAGACATTGTAATGATAATCACATAGACTGCCAAGCAACGCTTGAGGTCATTTGAGAAATTTGATCATGAATTCATGATATTTTCTTCTTGAATTGTTGGCTCATGCCAATTAAGAAATTTGAAATATAGAAGATGATAAAAGAAAATAATATATATATATATATATTGCACGTTGACAAACATTTATTAAAATGTTGAGAACTCAGAAATTAAAGTTTCCTAATAAGGTGTCATTTCAATAGAATCTCATTCTCATTTGAATTTGGTTAGAAAATTTTCACATTTATTCTAGTTTTGTAAAAAACTAATTCAACTTGATCATGGATATGGGGCATAATAATCCTAATTTTCAGTTTGAATTCTTTGCAATACACTTTTGTTTGGTTTGACAACCCCGCTTTTTGTGGTTTAAAATTTCTACTTTTGTCATCAGAAGCAACAAGCCGTGTTTCCATACACTATTTGAGGTTCAGTTACATGGATCTTATCTTTCCAATTAGATGCAAGGCCATGCCACTAATAATATTCAAATCAATTAAACATTGCTTTATCATTTCAGCTAAAGGTTTTTCAGTCTCCCTCTATCCTTTTCAAATTTATAGCTTCTACTCTAATCTATTCAAATTTTCTAATTATCAAAATATATTTGTCACCTTCAAAATGCCTGTTGATTATATGTTTGCTTATTGTCTTATTATTAAGAAAATAATCCTTTATACCTTTGTTTTGGTTATGAGTAACTTTTCTCCCTTGATTTTTTATGTGTTACATTTGCTATCATAGATTCATAATATTTCACAAAACTCATTAATTGTATCTTGCTGCATAGGACTTGGTTTTGATGTTAGATCTCACTAGCTAGTTTTAGTTGCTGTTAGCCCATCAAAACATAAATTTAGTTCTTTCATGACAACTTACATTTGGATAAGATGTTAGTCGTACTATACTTTGAGTGGGAAAAATTTAATAAATTCTTCAGCTAAAGGTTTGTGATGTTCCATATTGTATACACAAGTATACACACTGGTCATGGACCAGATTGTATTAAAATTTATCTTTTTATGAGGGAATACTTGGACTTTTGATTGTGGACAATCTCTTTAATAAGAAGTGGTCTAATAACGTGAACTATCTAACTGTTTTAGTTTTCATTGTAGGTAATAAATCTGATCTTGTTAAGAATGTTAGTAATTGCATAAAGAAACTCATTTCACTTATATCGAAACTAAATTAGAGATTAAGTGAGACACAAACCCAAAAGAAAAGTAAGATAAATGAACTAATTTTGATTGGGCATATTCAGTCTATTGAGGGTGATGGTGAAAATAGGGGAGCAGGACGATTTATAGTCTCCTAGGAGGTTGTTATGGTAGTTGGCGGAGTCATGTTTGAATGAGTGATAAGCTGGAAGAATTAGCGAAGACTTAGATGAGAGATTTTTTTGTCCAGAGAGCTTGTTGTATCTTCTCCAAACAATAATCTTTAGTTGACGATTTTCATGTACATTGAGTAAAGGAAATTATTATATACTTTACAAACAATAGTGTCATTTGCTTCTAGTATTTATCAACTTTGTTCTTGGCAGTTTCTGCATAATTATTTAACTAGTTTTGCTGCTATTGTGGGTCAGTTCTTGCCTTCTTAATGGAATATCATATTCCAACATTTGCTTATAGTATTGGTTTTTTCGCCTCTTGATGCAATTGTTTTCCAGGTTTATGATGTTACCAAATTCTTAGAAGATCACCCTGGAGGAGATGAAATATTGCGCTTATCCACTGGTATATCTACCTCGAATGATTCACAATACAATACAGCTTGAATTGTTAACCGATGAGATATCCTATTTATGGTCAGGGAAAGATGCAACTGATGACTTTGAAAGTGTTGGTCATAGCACCTCTGCCAAGGCAATGATGGATGAGTATTATGTTGGAGAAATTGATGCTGCTACAATCCCAAAGGAAGTAGTCTCCACTCCTACCAAACAGCCAAACTATAACCCAGGCAAGACAAAGGAAGTAGTCTCCACTCCTACAAAACAGCCAAACTATAACCCAGACAAGACATCCGAGTTTGTTGTCAAGATCCTCCAAGTTTTAGTTCCTCTTCTTATCTTGGGTTTTGCTATCGGCATAAGATACTACACAAAATCAGCTTAACTGTTGTGTGCCATTTTTGAGTCAAGTTGCCTTTGCCTATATTTCTATTAGGTATGATTTAATAAGAAAAGGAAGACAACTAGCCACTCTCAGAGTGCAAAAATTGCTAGACAAGGACTTTGTTATTGTTCTTTTATTATTTGACCTATTTAGTGACTAATCATTAGCTTTTGCTGAGGAATTATCGTTGATAATTACTGCTGTTCTCGTTAACTCCAGAACATCTCGCTGGTGGATTGTTTTTATTAATGGTTCAAGTATTGTACCTCTGTTTGTTTGTGCGCATTTGAGTTAACTTTAATCAAAAGCAAACTAACAAATTATGATCGACAAGAAGAAAAAGAAAAAACAACCCAATATCTTGATCTAACAGTATAAGCCATAGAGTTTTGATCCGATTAGTGGAAAATACTTTATAATTGACCTTTTCTTGGATTTGCCTATCGGGTAAATTTGAAAGTACAAGTGAATCCTCCTTCAACTATAATTTTATTTTATTTTATTTTATTTTTTGATAATTTAAGTATCCAGGTTTTATTTTTCATCTCGAGGGAAATATTTTGTTATGAGAAATTCTATAATTTTTTTTTTTAGTAATCTAAGTATTTAGGTCTTACTATAAACGCAAAAGATGAATTTCTTACGTTGTGGAGTTTTTGGGTGCAAGTTCTAAAATGTGCTTACCACTGCACCATAGCCTCGGACACAAAAAATTCTATATTTGATTCAACTTTGTGTTGCAAGGAATGGTATTTAACTTAACAAATTATTTTGATCTCTGTGAATCTTTTGCATCAAGCTTGCACCCATCCTTGCTCTTTTTCTTTCTCCTCTGTTCTAGTACTTATTTTCAGACGACAACTCAATTCGATCGAAATACATACAATAACAGTCAGAAAATACGTATCGAATGATTAATAAAAGTAATAAATAACTTCCGTTGTAGAATAGATGCTGATATTAAATCAGGAAAAAGGAAGGAAACAAAGAAATATTGGCTTTAGAACTTTACTTCAAGATCACACATGGAAGTTATGCTACCTTGTCTAGGGGTAAAGCAAATATTCCTGTATTTAAAGAGGATGATTTTGAAGGCAATAAAGTTTTGTGCTTTCAAAGCGGTCAAGAAGCCAGTGTGTAAATCTCAATGATGGCAGGCTTCTGTCAGTCGACTTGCTCTGAAAGGCCACAGTTCAACTACTTTCCGTATCTCATTTCGCCACTTTCCAAACATCTAACTTTGTTCTAGATCAACATCAACAGAGTGAAATGGACACTAGCAAGGCTCCTCTTTTAAGATATAATATAATTAATAATAAATCTGATTAAGTACTAAAAAAATAATTACCATGCTATTGTTCATTTTGAGTATATTTTGAAACATTTATAGAATAGTTCCACTGTCAACGACTAAATACTTTATATATTTTTCTACCTCGATAATAAAATTACCATTCATTCAATTAGCACTCATTCTATCGTTCAATTGCTTAATTTATCTTCCACAATTATTATGACATAAAACACTCTCTCAACAATCGCAGTCGCAACCAATGGGGCAACGGTCGCTTCACGAGTACTGTGTTACTACTTGGTGGGCAGCGATCATTCAAGAGGCTGCCACATCGTTACCTCAAGAGGTAGCGCGAGCAGCCGGGTCGCTGCCATTCATGTTTAGAATTATCTTTGAATATAATTCCTTATTGACGGCAGAGAGGGAAGAGATGAATTAGGTTTAGGGTAAAAATTAAATCAGTTGTATAAGATTAATATGTTTAATTAATTAATATATAAATATAATGACATAATAAAAAAATATTAGTAAAGCAAAAATAAATGTCACAAGAATATTAATATGGTGGTCCTTGATGGAGGGTGGCCTTCTTACTCTCCGACGGTGAGATTTGACCTGATTCCTGTTGATGCATCTGTCTCATGAGAAGTGGTCGCCACCGTCACTTTTTTTTAGGTGTATGAAGGCAAAAAAATTTGTCCCTTCGGGTGGTGCGATGGTTAAAGTATGAAAGGTTGTCATATGACGTCTTGAGGTTGAAAGTCGCAGTTGAGATTCTCTAGACCACAATCCCTGATCCATTCCTGGTCCAGTGCACATCAGCCGTTGGATCTGATCAAGATTGATCAGTACTTGGATATTATCTTCGATCCAACGGCTGATGTGCACTGGACTATGAATGGACCAGGGATTGTGGTCTAGAGGATACCAACTTAAGCCGGCGTGTCAGAGCATATACCTCCCTCATGCTTTAACCATCTGCACTAATGGCTAGTAGCTACCCGTGATTTACCTCCTCTGTATTGACCTAGAGACGAATTGGTAGGGGCTCTAGAGGCGATCAAATCGTCTTTTACTATATGAAGGCCAAAAACCTAATTCACATCGTTCATCTTACAAGTAAAAAATATTTAATTTGATTGATAACATTTGAATATCTCAGATTTGATTATAAATTTTTTTATAGAATATATATTATTTGTCGTTGTTCAATTTATTTAAGGTAAATTGGAAATCACTTATCCAGAAGTCTAGCATCTCTTAACTGTAAATTCTATTTTGAAAAAAAAATTTATATAAATACATCGTAATTGAGAATTAAATCATAAATAACTACCATAATCCCAAAGGCCTAGTGTCCTATTGTTAAGACCTAACTAATACCTGAGGCGATCGATTCAGTTTACTAAAGTTTTTCCACTGACGATAGGTAAATGAGCTTCGTCGGTCCCAGTGTACGCATGCATGCGCTCCGCCTATGGTGTAATCCACATTGTCTCCCAAAGCAAGATTTCAAGAAATACTGGACACCTGCAGGGCTTTTACTTTTACTTTTACTTTTTCTTCTTGTACTTCAAGCACACTGCTGGTCCAGACAAACAGCAGCAAGGCAACGTACGTACGTCGAGGATCACCAGCTTATTAATACGACAAAATTCTGAGTCAGAGATCGATCATCGCCGAGCGATCGAGATGCATTCTGATCAAGGTGCTTCAGAATGCCTACTCCTGCCTGAGCACGAAGACGACATCTTGATGAAGAAGATTCTGCAGACGCATGCTCCGGAAGAACACCAAGTTGATTCTGCCTCTCTGCTCGATCTAACTGAGACAATATTTCTCAACTTCGCAGTGTCAAGCCTACGAAGTAGCTTCTTCTTCTTCATCTTCTTAATTTATTTATATTTTCCTGCCGCCGCTAAAGTTTTTCATTCCAATTAAAAACTTACAATTATTATTATTATTATTATTATTATTATTTTCCGATCGAATCATTGAATTAGAGGACTCCAGAAGCAAGGAAGATGCGAAGCTTGTCAACGCTGTGAAAGAGCTAGGAATCACAGTGCATCATATGTCATGCGAGGTAATTAGCTATATATATCTACATAATCTATCGAATGCACTAGTCTGTAATTAATTTGTGGCATTGGCAGATGCTCCAGCATATTTCTACAGATCGTCCACCGAAAGCGACTACATGTATTCTTCTGGAGTCATTAGAGAGACATCGATGGAGCACGAAGCTCACTATCGTTCTTGCAGCATTGGCATCGAGCTACGGCAATTACTGGCTCATCGCACGCTTCTGCCTCACCAATCCTCTTGCCTTATCGCTCGCAGCTATCAAGGGTCAGCTAAGGAACACTACTCTGAAAACAACTACCATATTGAACTATCGGTTAAAGGCTCTGCGACATCTTCTTGAGAAAATGGTCAGCGTGGCGAAATGTGTGATGGAGTTCGAAATACTGCCGACCAACTATGTGAGCCAAGATTACGAAGCGTTGGCAATGATGAAGAATCAAGTCCATATAGCTTCCTACTGGGTCATCCGAAGTTCAGTAGAGTGTGCTTCACAGATTACTAGCACAATAGCTTTGGGGTTCGAATCGAATTCGAACTTGCAGGCAAAGGTCGCACCTGAAGTGTGGGAGCTCTGGAGTTTAGCTAAAAAGATCAGCTACATATATGAGGTTTTAAGAAATAAATTTGATGCCTTCAGTCAACAAATAGGTAATATTATTTTCCAAAGCCTTAATTAATGATCTCTCTCTCTCTCTCCCCTCTGTTTCTAAAGATTAATGTTGAATTATCATGTATTTCATTTCGAAAGAGAAGAAAGTACATTTGAGACTCCTGAATTTATTTGCTGGAGTTCATGACAACAACCAGGATGTTCTATACACATTATTTGCTCAAAAGGATGATTTTCCCCTCAGGGATTCTTGCTCACAGGAGAAGGTTAGTCGATTTCAATCAGAATTATATATGAGTTAAGTTGTAATTAATCATGAGTAAACATGTATTTTGCTTGTGTACAAGCTCAAATATATAGATATAAAACTTTTATCATCGTACTAAATGAACAAAAAAAAATTTAAAATGAAGATAAGTTTGTATTATCAAGCTCAATAACCAACTAAATAAGTTTAAAATTTAATTTGATTCGGTTGCCTTATCAAATTAACAAGCTTGAACATCACAAAATTTGATGATTATACATGCAGGTGGGTGTGAATGTATTAAGTAACAAAGTTGTGATGCTCTTCATCTCAAGCCTGAATATATACCCAGAAAAACTTCTTCTCGTCGTACAACAATCAGAGAAAAAGATTCATAATAGGCCAGAAGAAGAATATGAGATTGTTTGGATTCCAGCAATGTTTTCTGCAGAAGAAATCGAAAGAAGAGTGTACGACCGAGTAGTCGACATACTCCCATGCTACTCTATCACAGAACCTTCAAACTTGAGCTCATCCGTTATGAAATTCATAAAAGAAGTGTGGCACTTCCAAGGAGACTCCATGATGGTGACCTTAGATCATGGCGGAAACGTATCCTCCCTGGATGCATTCGATATGGTCGCAATTTGGGGATCGAAAGCTTACCCATTCACGACTTCAAAAGAGAGGAAGCTATGGGAAGAACAAAGATGGACAATGGAACTTCTACTAGACAACATAGATCCGCTTTTCTCCTATTGGGTAAGTTACTGCATTTACAATACAACAATTGACCAAACTCGTACTTAAAGCAGAGCGGATCCTTTGGTCTGTAATTTATGGTCACTTTTTGGTTCAGATCAGGAGGAACATTGGATCTGATCCAAAGATCCTCCTGATTGTGAATCCGGAGAGGATCAGAAATTACGGAAGATCTGCGCTCTTTTTAAAGTTGCAGAATTCTTGATGATCGGTAACTCTTTTCAGATGGAAGAGAGAAGAGTCATCTGCCTCTATGGAACTAATGATTTAGGATGGGCTCGAGAGTTGAGCAACAAAATGAAAGCCCTCACCGGAGCTGGAGTCCCAGTAGAGCTCATCTACGTGGGAAGCAACATGCATGAGCAAACCTCGAGCACACTGACAAGAATCATGGAGGAGAAACTGAGCAGGTACTTGTCGCCCGTAAACATCAGGATCTTCTGGCTGCGTTTGCAGAGCATGCGAAGTTCGAGGCAGAGACTTGGGTACGCAACTGAATCCGACGACTCCATCACGCAAGAGATAGACTCCTTGTTGAGCTCCGACAGCACACGAAGCTCCGGCTGGCTGCTGGTCGGTGAAGGGGCGTCCGGTGAAGTTCTTAAGCTTTGGGGTAATCAAGTGTTGGAGTCTCTGTCAAACCTCCACGCACGGGGGCAGAGGATTAGGAGGTTGGGATTCTTGGGCGCCCTCTTGAAATCCCTCGGCACTTCTTCGGCCACAGAACCCTGCGATTATTCCGTCGTGACCCCTTTCTCGGAGAGCTCCATTAATGGAGAGTCGTCGTCGGTTTGCAAGAAGTGCAAGTCTATAATGGAGAAGCACATCATGTATCAATGCGGGACGTGTTGAAGTCGTTCGTTCCGCTATAAACATAAGATTCTCGTGTGTTGATCCTTTTTTTGCGATTCAAGTTGAGAATATAGATCCTCTTTATATCTGTGTGCTCGATCTCTGAGGACTGTTAATTATTTTAACGAGAGGAGGACGGAGTGGAAACTTGGTGTATTTTTCAAAAATGTCCAATTGTTTTTCTAATTTTAGTCTATCCAATGATGGATGAACGGCTAAGATTTAGTAAATCGGCCCGGGATTCCAGCCAGATTCTTGCGCGTTGCCAAAGGCGGGTGCATAAAGCGTGCACTGCCCAAAATGCCCATCACGTTTTTGGATTTTATTCACGTCGGCCCGGATCCATTCGGCGAGCACAGAGAGTTTGGAGGGCATTTCCGGGATTCGGATCATCCAACGAAGGCACTATAAATATCCTCGCTTTTTTAGTTCCTTTTGGGGTGCCGTGTCTTCCCAATCCCATCGGGTCAGGCAGGGAAAGGAGGCCATGGCGTGGAATTCGATCTACTTGGACATCACTTACCAGATCTTCGGATGGATCGCCTTCTTCGCATGGTCCATCAGCTTCTACCCCCAGGTCATCCTCAATTTCAGGAGGAAGAGGTCCGGATTTTTTCCTTTGTTAGTTTTTTTTTACTTCAATATTGAGTTTTTGTTTCTTGGAAGGTTGATTTTGATGGGATCTACTGGTGGTAGTGGAGGGGGGTTTTTTTTTTGTGTGGTATTGAGTTGATTTGTTGTTGATTTTAGCGTGGTAGGGTTGAACTTCGATTTCCTGGTTCTCAACATAACGAAGCACTCGTCGTACCTCATTTACAACGCGGTGTTGTTCTTCAGTCCCGCGGTCCAGAGGCAGTATCATGAGAAGTACGGTTCCGACGAGGTTGGTATTTTTATTTTAGGAGAAAAAGAAAAAAAAAAATAACTCCTTGTCGTTGGTTTATGTTCTTCAGGAAAGGCGTTTGTTCCTAAATGTTTTGTTGCTTCGTTCGTCGACGAATTGATTGACGATAATAGTGTAGCAGATCATATTGTCTTTGTTAAAACCGAAGCAATTTCCATTTCTTTCCGACTTTTTGAAGATACCTCTATCGCTTAATTGTTGCCTTAGTTATCATAATTAATCTACTATTTCCTATAAATGCTTTCTGTGATAATCTAAAAAAATATATAATACAAAACGCATAGCATATAATAATTCACGATGGTAATCATTCTAAGTCCCATAACAACAAAAAAAAGGCCTATTGAGATAATCAAATGTTTTAACTTTCTTCTTAAGGAATGGATGCGGAACACTTGAATTTTGTGCTACCCATATCTATGCTTACTTGGTACATCCAAATCCATACCTATCCTACACCTGTGATGAGTACTAGCTATTCTATCCATGCTCATTCCATCACTATCTGCGGATATTCAGACCTAGTTAGCATATCTTGACACTGTCAATATTAAATATAATGACAAATCAAACCTCTAAAATTAACTAATTCAATCTTTCACGAATAGAACTTGTCTAAAAGTATGCAAATCAAGCTTTAATAATGATATGCTCAATAAAATCATAGTATCCATCAAATTATAGTTGAACATAGATGACAAATTTTACAAATATGTAGTATATATCTATATCCAGTAGCTGCATTCAAGTATGTAAACCTAAACCCATTTCATACCGATGATGGGTATCTGCCATTTCACCCAATCTCATCTTATTTCTATATTAAGTGTACTTGAACCTGATTTAATGTCAGATAGTCATGGTTATCTGAAATTACCTGTTCTGTTGCCAGTCCTATTGCTTCCAGTCTTCTATTAAACAAAATTACTTTGATCTAATCAATATTAATTTGACATGGACTTTAATAAGTTTGGATTGGTATCCATATTTCAATGATTTTCTGATTCACATAACCTGGGGACGGACTGTGAGTGGTGCCTGGGTGAGTGTAATCACCTTTTTCCTACAATTGGATTGGTATCCGTAAAAGGATGTGATGTGTCTCTCATTGTATAAGCATATGTAGAAGAATAAACAACCTAGGTAGTGACTTTTTGAAATTCATTTCCATGTAAGATTTAGGTGATCTGACATATGGATAACATTTGGCATGTAATGAACACTCACGTCAAACTGCCCTAATTAGGGTGACCTTAGTCCTTATCTGATATGACAAAGGGATGAGATATGAAATCATAACCTGCAAACATGATAGGCATTGGGCAAGTTTTTGATTTCCTGCCCTGCCCGGATTTCTTATATTGCAATACCTGGAATTTGATATAAACTATGTATATTTTATAAGTTATTTGTCATAATTAATATAGTTTACATTGATCAGCCTTGAGCTAGCCTCACTCAAGAAGCAGGGCTTATGACAAAGAAATATTTTACCTTGTGACCCACCTTGCTACTTGTGTGGGTTGGGGGTGAGAAGTTAAATTCATACCTTGCCCCAGATCATTGCTAAGTCTTCACTCATTCTCCGTTGAAGGCGAAGTGTCACATTTTAGGCGTGATTAAAAAAATGAGTACTAGCCTTCAATGGCATATAAGTTTAACTCAACATTGAAGATTTTTTTAATATTCTATAAATTATAAATTTCACATAATGGTTAGACAACCTATAATTTTTTGTCAATATATCCAACAACAACAACCAAGTCTTATAGGTGGGGTTGACTATATGGATCCTTTTACGCCATTGAGTTTTATCTCCTACTATATCATCATCTATGTTTAAATAAATTTTATCTTGTTTTATTATTGCTAACCAAGTCTTTTTTAGTCTTCCTCTTCCTCGTTTGATATGCGTGTTTATCATAGTTTTACATTGCTTAACCGGAACATTTATTTGTCATCTGAGTACATGCTCGTATCATCTTAAACGTGTCTCTCAGTTTTCCCTCAATAGATATAACTCCAACTTTCTCTCTAATATTCTCATTTCTTATTCTATCCATCCTCGTATATTCATACATCACCTTAACATCCTCATCTCTGCAACTCTCATGATTTGCTCATATGCTCGAGTCATAGTCCAATATTCAGCTTCATATAACATAGTAAGTCTAACGGTGATTTTGTAGAATTTTATTTTGAGTTTTAGAGGTACTTTATGATCACATAAAACACCTTACGCTCTTCTCCATTTCAACCATCCTGCTTGTATTCTATGTAAGACATATCTTTCAATTCCTCCGTCGTTTTGCAAAAATGATCCTAAATATTTAAAGCTCTTAGTTTTAGGCAACTTGTCATCTCCTATTTTAACAATTGTCTCATTACGTCTAATATTCCTAAACTTAAATTCGATATATTCTGTTTTTATTCTACTAAGCCTAAAACCCTTCCCTTCTAGTGTTTCATGCCAAGATTCTAGTTTAACATTTATTCCTTTACATGTTTCATCTACCAAAACAATATCATTTGCAAACAACATGCACCACGGTACTATGTCTTGAATGTGTGCAGTGAGTTCGTCTAAAAAGCAGTGAGTTCGTCTAAAAAGATAGAGACTTAGAGTTGATCCTTGATGTAACCATATCTTTATTGAAAATGCTTCAGTTACTTCGTCTGAAATCTTTACTCTGGTCATTTCTCATACATATTCTTAATTAGTTTAATATATATTATGCTAACTCCTCTCTTTTTTAAAATTCTCCATATAATTTCTCTTGAGACTCTATCATAAGTTTTTTCTAAGTAATGAATACTATGTATAGATTTTATTTTTGCTTTCGATATTTTTCAATTAGTTGTCTAAAAAGATGTATAACCTTTATTGTCAACCTTCCAAGTATGAACCCAAATTGATTTTCGGTCACCATGATCTCCTTCTTTAATCTTTTTTTATTTCTTTTTTCCAAAGTTTCATAGTTTGACTCATTACTTTAATATCTCTATAGTTTGCATAATTTTGTACGTTTCCCTTGTTCTTATATAAGGGAACTAGAGTGCTTGCCCTCCGTTGATTAGACATTTTTTTTCGTTTTCAATATCATGTTAAATAATTTTGTAAGCTGTTTAATACCTTGTTTCTCTAGGCACTTCCATACCTCTATCGGAATATCATCAGGTCCAACGACTTTTCCATTGTACATCCCAT
>JBAMIE010184421.1:0-12771 GCA_037177295.1 Kaempferia parviflora | reverse complement strand
AAATAGAGAAGTGTAGTCTATTACACTTCTCTCCTTTAATTCTTGTACTCAATTCACTCTTCTGGCATTACCGAAAGAGGTTTTTAGTGAATTCTCAACTATAAGTTCGAAGGACCATGGATCTTGGAGTAGAAGTCATCGAAGGCTCCAAACAAAATAAATCACTTGTGTACTCATGTTTTGTCTAGTGTTATTTTCTGCTGCACATTTTCTGATAATTTTTTAAACGCTCGATATTCACACCTCCTCCCTCTATCGAACGCATCAATCCTACACAAACTCCCCTGACTTGAACATAGTCGGAATCGAGGTCCTTTGGTTACATCACAAGGTCAGGGTAAAAGCCCTAGTGTAAGGTGAACTTTTCCCCTAGTAACAAAATAGCTTGACAAGTCATGTGTTAAATAAAAATGTTACGCTAGTCGTAGCAAACAGTTGAAAGCAAGAATTTTTTACAAGTGCATGGTTATAAGGGGAACATGAAGAACTAGAAAGATTAGGAGAAATCCATCATGTTCGCCTCAGGAATGTTAGCTGAAATCTTAGAAAGTTGGATGGAGGGTAAAGGTTGGTTGGCAGGCAGATGGCCAGACTCCTACTGCTGCCTCAAAGCTTCAATCACACCATGTTGTACCATACTTTCCAGGTGAGCGCCAATCATAGCATAAAATTCCTCAAACATGAGGAATTCCTTCTTCTTTAAAGACCATCGCTCATCTTCAGTAGCTTGACGGTAAGGTTGGCAGATTGGTTTTGTTGAGTCTTGAGGGTAGATTGTAGTTCGGCCTGAGAGACTATTAAAGTGGCAACTTTTGCCTAGCAAGCTTGGGCTTCAGAGCGAGCAACGGTTAGTGCACGGAGTTGCTTTTCACTATGGTCTTGACAGCTTGTGTTGCTTGGTGTGCGGACTCCACTGCTCCGTGCAGCTCACTCTCTACGCCCACCAGAGTCACTTCTGCTTTGTTACGGGCCGACTCTAATTTGTATAGACTTCATCCAAAGCTTTATTGGACCGGGCTTCTTCCGGAGTGGCTGCTAGCTCTACCTCCTGAAGGCTAAGCCTTTTTTTGGTAGGTTTCCAATTCATTCTTAGAAGTTTTGCCCTAAGTTGCCTCTTTTTAAATAGTCTTGAAAAATAAGTTAAGAAAAACTCTTACTTTTGAACTTAGCAAGGATAGATAGTTAATTTAAACAATTAAAAAAATAACAACATAAAGAGATACCAGAGATTACTTGATTACAACTTATGTAATTTTTAATCCAAGATAAATAAAACACTTACTAAAAATTTCTTCGTTGAAGGTGGAGAAGCCTCATACAAACTTGAAAGCTCAGAGAAAGAGCAAAGAAATAAAGTATAAGTTATTGTCATTAACTCCTAGCTCTAAGATGTTATTTATAGAATTTTGGGTAGATGTTCTCGTTGGTTTTTTTGGGTTGGAGGCGCCTCCAATGAAATCCAGGGCACCTCCAATGACATCCAGGGCGCCTCTAATGAATAAGGTTTTATCCACGCTTGCAACGGTTAGCCAACGGTAATCGACAACCCAGGGCACCTTCAATGGAGGCGCGAGGGGGAACTCCATGAAGGCCAGGGTGCCCTCCATGGAGGCGTGAGGGCGCCCTCTATGGAGACATGAGGGCGCCCTCCATGGCAACAAGCTTCCAGCTTGCTTGGGTGATCTCCGACCCTCCAGAGTTGAGCTCACCCGAACCCAATTTTGACCTTCTCATTGAGCAGCCTTCTTCCCTGGTTTCTCGTCCCTCGGATGCGTTGTATACATCCTTCTCGTCCACCAATGTACTCTTCCACATCTTCTCATCCCTTGGATGTACCGATCCCATCGATTAGCTTCCCGTATTGTCCTTCTCATTCTCTGTCTTTCGCTCTACTTCTTGTGTTCCCAAGTGCTTGCACACTTAGACACAAGAATCAAATACAACATGACCTAACTTGACTCAGTTGATCACATCAAAACTAATCTAGAGTACATACACTAACTCCTTGGCTTGAGTCTTAAGCAGGTCAACTCGTGGCTGTAGTTGACTTGCCTCATGCTAAACCCGTAACTTATCCACCTTCTCAGTAGCAATGTGTGATCGAAGTTGATGAATTTTGGCTAAAGCAGTGTTGGTGTTCTCCTCCAGCTCCTTCTGATGAACTAACCTTTCCTAGGATGTAGTAGCTATAATTACCTCATGTTAGTTTTTGATGTGATCAACCAAGTCAAGTTAGGCTCTACGTATTTGATACATTGCGTCTAAGTATGCAAAGACTTAGGAACATAAGAAGTCGAGCAAAAAATGCGGCGGACGAGAAGGATGACATGGGAATCGAGTTTACGGGCTCGATGCATTCGACGGACGAGAAGTCATAGATGAAAACTGCTTGAGGAGAAGCCAGAGTTGGATTTGGGTGAGCTCAACTCTGGATGGCCGGAGGATCACCCAAGTGACCTGAAAAGAAGCCGGACTAGTCAACACAAAGCTGACTTGTCCACACACCTGGACTAAGTCCAAGCGCTCGGACTAGTATGAGCGCCCGAGCAACCTTGGTACCAGCCAGGTGCCCTTTAAGGCCATTACAGCATGGATTACGTTTGGGTCCACGTTAGCAACGGTTTGGGTGCCCAAACTGATCCAGGCACCCGGAAGGGGATAAAATTCTATCCCTGCACAGTTGTATAGTCATTGCATAGTAGATAAAAATCCATGCGAGAGGTACTCGGATCCCCATCTAGGCGCCTAGAGATGCCACATCATCAAAACGGCTATGTCGACTAGTAGACTATAAATAGAGCCCTGGTTCACTTACTTTCGAACTACACTTTCTTGGTAATCTTTTAATCATTCTGTTCTTGATTGTCTGAGTTATCAACGTCTTGTATAAGGTTTCTCTGCCACCGACTTGTGTTGAAGGAGTCTACTAATAGAGCTTCACTTTCCTTGGATTAGCAATCTTCCCGATTGCAACCCAAGTAATCCCTTTGCCTTGTATTAACTTTCCGTTTGTGCTTTTATTTTCTTAAAGTATTTTTATAACCTAACGTCGAAAGAAAGGGAAAGGTAGTTCCTCTAACTGGCCGCCAAGGGACCTACAGTTACCTCTTCTTTGAAGGCACTAAGTTAAAGCTTCAAATCCTCTATCTAAACCTGCAACTCCTAGCAGTCTTGCCACCACTCAGGTAGCCATTCTCTGAAACAGTCAATCGAGACATTTGGTCGGCCCTCGTATTCAAGAGATCATCGAATAGGTTCTGGTAAGAGAGGCCCTCTACAGCAACCTTGCCTTCCGCCCATCGTTTCACCATAGGGCTAGCGAAGGTCACCCTCCATTGGAAGTCTTCGAAGGCCTCCTGCCCTGAGGGAATTCCCGCCTCAGTCGGGGCAATGACTTCATGCAAAGGTGATGGAGAATGGCCAGCAAAGGATGAGAGGTACTGGCACCAGGATCTCCTCGCCGAAAAAGAGGCAAAAAGGGGACCTTGAGGGCTGGGAGAGCCAACGGAGTGGAAGTACTGGCATGCGGGTCTCCCAGATTCTCCTGAGGGCACTGTCCAGTAATTAGAGGCGTTGGAACCACCTTTCTCAGAGTTGGCATCGGCAAAGGAGCTCCCTCTTCTAGAGGTGACGCACCAAGGATTACTGGGGTTGAATGGGTGATTTTTGAAGGAGTTGGGCCAGTTGCAACACCTGCAGGAGCTTTCGACCTGGTCAAATCAATGATCTTGACCCCATGGGACTCCAACTCGGTGTCCATCATCCGGAGGGCACGCTCAAAAGTAACCTTCAACATGGCGGAGGCTGCTACTATAAAGGAAATATTTTGTTAAAGAAAAGAAAAGTTTTTAAGCAACGAGATTCCCCCCACCCCCTCTCTCATCCTCAACGGTCCTACACTCTAGGCTACAGTCTCGCTGGTTCCCGACTCCATACTCCAGGCTACCATCTACGCGGGTTCCCAACTCTAGGCTATTGTCTACGTGGATTCTTGATTACCGACTCCAAGCTACCGTCTATGCTGGTTCCCGACTCCTGACTTCAAGCTACCATCTACGTGGGTTACCAACTCTATGCTACCGTCTATGCGGGTTTCGACTCCCAACTTCAAACTACCTTCTATGTTGTTCTCGACTCCAAGCTACCGCCTACGCAGGTTCCTGACTCTAGGCTACCGTCTATGCTAGTTCTCGACGCCCGACTCTAGGAAACCGTCTATGCGGGTTACCAGCTCCCGGCTCCATGCTACCATCTCGTTGGTTTCCGACTCTCGACTACAGGCTACCGTCTACGTGGTTCCCAACTCCCGGCTCTAGGTTACCATCTCTGGATGAGCCGTTATGTAGGAGGAGGCATGGAAGCGTGGATCATGCCAACACTATTACAAAAATAATGGAAAAACGTAGATATCTGATCCAAAATAAATGAGCGATAATGACCCTTTATTTTGGAGAACGTGGTAACATTTGCAGAGAACGTAGAGAATGTGGTAAGACAAATCGCCCCTATAAAAGGTGATGAAGCTTCATAAACAAGGTATGCACACACAACCTCTCGAACCCTAATCCTCAAACACTTCCCCTTTATCTTCAAAACCTAACTTGGGCATCAGAGTGGTTGCGCCGGGAACTCTCCCGGCTGTCATCCTAACTCACTCAAGCAGGATCAAGAATGATGGCTGCTTATCAACATGTAGTAGTTGTCGATGTTGAATGTATAGTCACTTTTCTTAAGGCTTGCCTTTATTGCATCATCTTACCGTACTTTCTTTGGAGCTCCATCATTTACGCACATATTTTGTGTTAATTTTTGTCTCCCTCTCGCACCTTTCATTCAAGCAAAATGATGGTATAACACTCATTGATTCTTCGATAATTGTTTGTAGTGGTCTTGCAAAACTAGGCTTTTCCTCCATTAGAATCTTATGTAATGCCAATGCACTAGATCTTGACCAAATTCCTTTAATAAATATAGTTTCTTAAGACTGTTAGATAAATTTAATTAGGCACTAATTCTCCCAAACAATCACCAAACCAAGAATCAATTCAATCTCCAAACAAAATCACCTCAACTCAGTTTAATGAAATTGCAAAATCCAAATTTTCTTAGGTAATATTAACAATTATGTTGAATACATTCAATTCTCTCAATGCTCATTTTAGTAGACAAGCAAATTAACCATTATAGTAAAATGATGACTTGCTTTGTTGAATACATTCAATTCTTCATGAAATTTCCATTCTCCACTCTTCTTCTCCATCACTCCCTTGGAGGATCTTTGAGTCATCATAGGATGGATATATAGCTCAAATCACCATATTGTTAACATATCGAACTCGTTCAGGACAATACTCGTCCAATTGAGGATTGCAATTACAACCACAACAATTGTTATTGGTGTCCATTTCAGGGCAATCACCTGTTTGTGTACACAAATGAAGACATTCTTTCGTTTCTCCTAGAGCTTCTGGTTACTGAACAAAATTTCCATACTCTATAGTTTCCCTTCCGTGTCATACTGACCTTGAGAACTTGTGAGCTCCAAGAAGTACTAATGTATCTTAAAACTGATATGATTTACTAGAGTATATCTTAAAACTCACAACAAATCACTAAAAATCTACTAAAAAACACAGAATGTACAGAATCAATACATTCATATCCTGTTACAATAGAATATCAATTTAGATGTTTGGTTGCCGTTCAGGATTTCAACTACCTGGTCCATCCTCTTACCTTGTTTTTCTCCTTGACTCCTACTCCAGTTTGCTGGTCCTTTTTGATTTTGCTATGAGGAAATAGCTTATGAGTTGCGACAACTTTTGCTGTCCTTGTAATCCTTCCATATGCTTTTGCTTGATCTAATTTCCTGCTTCTATTAATTTCCATTGGTTCTGACTTATTGTCTACTGAGTTTGTAGAAAACACACTGTGATTCTCAATGTCATCAGCCGATTCACCAATTTGATGCTCATGCTCTCCTTTCCTCTTGATTCCAGGAGATACACCTCTATGGAGAATTGAAACTCGGCCTGTCATTAACCTGTTTATATAAGTTGAACTTGTCAGAATGCTAGGGTCAGTGTCGCTTGTTGATTCATCGCTTGAGGATCCTTTTGCTTCTGCTGGTGTTCCAATTCTTGATCTATCAGCTGAATGTAAGAGTAAAATGGAGTCTGATTCTTTCTGCCCTGTAAGCTTACTTTCGAGCTCTTTAACCTGGAAATTAGCACGTTCAAATTTATGAACTTTGGGAAGTTAAGCAAAGTGAAGTTGAATCATGTTGAAGCAAATCTCTTACTTTGTGTTCAAGAGTCAACTGAAATTGGAGACTTGCTTTAAGCTGGCACTCTAGTTCCTTAACCTGTTTATGCAATATAATGTTGGTTTCAAGAACACCAAAAGGAATAGAATGTGTTGATGACAAGCTACCTTCTCCTTAGCTGCAATTTCAGAGTGTGATTGAACATTAAATTTGAGTTCAAGCTCTTTAACCTGTATGACAACGGTAATAGATTATTCGAATCTGTAATGTAAAAAGATGAGAGAATTCCATTTTGCATCACTTCACTCAAAATTTTAAGTTTTTTTACTGTTATTATCAAAATGCTTTATCTACTTTAAAAACCTATTCAACCCCTTTTAAAACTATTCCTAAGAATTCCCTAGGAGGCATTTTTTTTAAAACAATATTTAGTAAATGAATGGAACTCTAGAGGATCATGGTATTTGTTTATTTAATATTTGAAAGGATTTTTAATAAACAATTCTCTAACCTTTTCCTGAAGACTCACTGATTCTATCCATTGTCGCTCTTTCAATCTGTGTTCCATATCTTTGACCTGTAAACAACAGAAATTCGTTTTGTTAATGTGCGATGTTTTCTTAGCAGAAAATACTGTGACTTTTTATTATTAAGTCTAAACCATACTTTTTGCTGAAGCATCATAGATTCTTCTTCCTTCCCATTCAACTTTTCCATGAGATGGCACAGTTTTCTATCCAGTTGACTTTGTATTTCTGCATTTGAATTGAGTTGGCTAGCAACATCTTTATTCTAACAAGAGTAAACATATTAAGATGATGTCAAAAACATGAAAAATATGGGTTTTCTTTCGAGGAAAATAAAAGAGTGGACTTTTATATGATGTACAATACCTTCTCTTGTAGCATCCTACATTGTTGTTCTTTCTCTTTCAGTTTATTCTCAAGGTGTTGGCAGTTCTCCTCAAACTTCCTTAAAGACTCATCCTTGGTTCTAGATTCCTGTCTCACTTTATCAAGCTTCAAGAAAAATGACAACAGCAAGTAATTATCATTGACCGAGTGTCATAATAAAAGATCACCAAGTATCAATTGTAAGGAAAAAACACAACTCTACTGTTTCAGGAAGCAATACCATCTGTTTCATTTTTTGCTGTTCCACCGTGTCAACTTGTCTCTTAGCAAGACCCAACTCTACTCCCCGTACTCGACTTGCAAAGGTCAGCGAACTGACAGTTTCACCCATGTCGTTGCCTGATGGACTAATTTGTACAAACATCAAAGCTTTTGAATCACCTCCTGCATTCCACAATAGCAAATGATATTATTTTAAATTAATTATTCATATAGGAATTGAAGAAGTATTGCTTATTTTCTAATGGCTCATAAATCATAATGACCTTCTATGCTAAATGTTAAAGTACATTCAATTAACCTACCTAATGAATCTTGCAGTAAATGTGTAAGCTTGGAGTTCCTGAAAAAAGGTAGATTTTGATTTAGTTTCTGAATTAAACCAAGAAAAACATTATCTGATTTCAAACCTGTAAGGAATGTGGTTGCTTTTGGATGCAAGAGCAGAAATGACGTCTCCAAGGGCAGAGAGTGATCTATTAATGTTTTGAGCTTCCTTGAGTCTCTCCCCTTGAACATCTGTCCTAGTTAGCCTCTCACTTCCAGCCAAATCCACAAGCCAAAGCTTGCTCTTTGTGCACTCTCCATTCATCAAATTTTTTGCTCTCACCATTATGCAAAGCATGCTGCAGATTCAAGAATTTAGTAGTTTTAGTAGTTATAATACAAGCCAAAACCAAGTTTCAGAATAAATATACAATGCAAAACCAAGTGATTACTAACCAATGAGATCTACTGCTATGCTCATTTACATTGTTAGAACCAACAGCTCTAGCATTGCTCCCAGCCTGCAGCACATTCCAAGCTTCTTTCATATTCTCAACTTTAGCTTCTACCATCCCTGGCACGTGATGAAATCCTTCGGCTGCTTGCCTAACTTCCAACCTATGTGAAAAATGTATCGACAAACAACATAGTTGTAAGCATGATGGACCAAGTATAAAGCACATGCACTAATACAGAAAGGAATTTACTTCTTGTTTGACGGAGAGGTTGCTAATAAGTCTCTGATTTGCTCATTGTACACCTCCAGAACACTCACAGATATGCTGTAGGAAATTGTGTCCTTCCTCTCCACTGCTATTTTAAACAGCTCTTCCAAGGTTCTATAATTCACTCCCCTATTATTTTCAGTTCCTTCCATGGTGAATGTCTTCCCTGTACCAGTCTGTCCGTATGCAAATATGCAGACATTGTAGCCATCTAGGACTGATGTGACAAAAGGCGAAGCATCCGCATAAACATCAGCTGCACATCGTTATATGATAATGAATATCGAAATTATTAAGATGGAATGTCTGATATGTCAATATCTACCACACTGTCAGAACCAAATCAAACATCTTACCTTATAAAGATATTTTCATTCAATAATTATTAACATACATCATAATCTCCAAATTAGCATGGTTAGTTGAATCAGAGAAGGTCACTATTCCACATCAGACTCTCAAGATTCTAATTCACTTCCTTTTTTCTGCTTCTTTAAACTGCAAACTAAGCTTGCACGATCAAGATTTGGATGGTTCACCCTATGCCTACTATGAACATTTGTACAATGTTCTTCTTCAATTTTCTCACATCATTAACTGACAAAGTTTGTTTTCAGATTCATTATTCATAGACACACTGAACTGAAATATCTTTCTGCTAATTTAAGACAATTAACTACTGCGACTAATGCCCCTAATTTTGATAATTTTCATGCTATCAACATTCTCAGTAATGATCAACTTGTTCAATACCTTGATCATCCTTCGGCGTATAAACTCGATCAAACTTAAAGCTTTTCTTAGTTGTTCCACCAGCCACGGTTCCAATTTCACCATCCTTGGCTGCGTCAAAATCTATAATGGCATGGCAACCAGATGAAATCTCGTCCTTACTCAAAGGGCGACACCTACAAAATACCCTAATATTCCCTGGAACAATGGAAAGAAAGATTCTAGTCAATCAAACAATACAAGAGCCATGTATGTAATTAAGTACATAATAAGAGATGCATACCTTTTGTCTCCTGGAGTTGGTTAAACAATCTTTTTCTCTTACTCATCTCCTCGTTATACCTTACCTTGAGATCTTCACTTTGTGCAACTGTAAGCACAAAGAAACTTCAGAATTTCTTTTCTAGTCATTATATGTATCTTAAAGTTGTTAACTGTAGAAACCCACCTAAGGCTTGAATTGCAGTGATCATGCTATTTAGATTCGGGATTGAGTTAGCACAATCATGTGCTTCTTGTGAAAGTTGCACATGATCTTCTTTTATTGCCTGAAATAAAGAACAGCTGAACCCTGAGAAAAAGCATTTTAAAATATACTTTATATTTGATTGATAGAAGTTTGTTGATGCAGATCTGACCCTCATGTACCTTAATCTTCTTTTCCAAATTATTGATTGTAGAAGACCATAACTTCTTATCTTTCTTGTATTTATCTGTAACGTCTATGAATTTTTCCATCTCCCTTCCAACGGCTCGTTCTGCAAACAAAAAACAGAATAATTAGACAAATTTTATTCGAAGGCATCACTCTCAAGGCAACATAGTTCCCTTACCAAGTGTTTCATTTTGGAAGATCATGTTATCAAGCTCCATTGTAACATTCTGTAGCTTCTGATTTGCATCTGTTAGTGACATCCAAGCTTCATAACATTCATCAGACTTCATTTTACATTCATGGGTTAGCTCCTGTATTTTCTTCTCAAACTGGACGACATTTCTGCTCTGTGATTTTTTCTACAATTGTAAAACATAGTGATCAAATAGCTATCTTTCAAATCTTAAAAATTTTACAACTAAGCTTCAGTTCCTCACCTGAATAGGAGACACCTCTATCTCAGTGGCGCATTTGGTGCATAAATGAAGTTCTGGGTTTATCATCGCTGCTAAACTTCGACGAAATTAAAACTGAGAAAAGAGAAATATTCGAACTTTATCACTAGAGAGGCAATAAATGCAACGCACCTGTTGAGACTGGAGCCTTTCTGATGCAAATTCCGGAAACTGTTGGAGATCCACGGAGTCCCTCAAATCTAATTAAAACACCCTGGTTGTGCAGCACAGAGACTCTGATATCAACTAGCTGGAGAGGCTTATTAGCTCCAACGATAGCATATATATCAAATGAAGATAATATCTGCAATTCTAACCCAGAAAAGGATTTCTCAGAACCCATAAATTAACGAAATGTTATACAAAATGGTGTAGGTGAAAGAGATCTTGCCTTCTCTTCTTGCACAAATATGTTAAAAACTCTAATTCCTTTAGGACCATTTGTATTGACTATCTCTGCAAAGTGCAGGTCCACGAAATAGTCTCCAGGAACAAGATTATCAAACATATAGCGAAAGTCACCATATCGTGCCGATTGATACAGTGACGGGTGGTCACCACTTTCAGCTATGATTTCATTGGTTTCAATTATGTCTCCACCTAGGAAATGAGCATCGCCTTGGAATTTAATACGACAATCTTTTCCCGGAATCTCGCAGCCTCCAGAATTAACAAACATCACAACATCGTCTGATGAAGAAGAAAAATGAAAAGAAATAAATATCAACTCAGCAGCATAGTAACAAAATTAGCTAATTACAGCTCAAATATAGGCAAAGACAGATAATTTCATAAGGGATTCGCAACCGGATATTCTAATTTTTAATCTAAGTTCACGAGAAACGTAAAGATTTATTCTTTCAGCAAGACACAGCAACAGATTTCATGACTCTGAGAACGCGATCTGACACAATTACATAAATGGGAAATGCATTTCGACCTAAAGTTCCAAAATCTTAGCTTGTGCGAGAATCCTGGCTCCTCAATCTCCCTCTCTGAAAGATCACCAACCCTAATTTCCCCCAACAATCCAAGAACGTCTAAAAACAAATCCCGGCCTTCGAAAGCTTGCATTTCGAGCCCTGATCAAACAAAACTTGGACCGGAGACTGAGACAACGGAGTCAAACAACCCTAATATCCCCAAGAACATCAAAAATAAATTCTGACCTCCAAAAGCTTGCTCCTTGAGCCCTGATCGAACAAAACTTGGGCCGGACACCAAGATCATCGAGTCGAACACGTCCTCCATCGCCGGAATCTTCTTCTACTTTTCCTTCTGCTGGGCGTTGATCCACAATCGGGAAGATGGAATCGGGCTAGGGTGACTTCTATCGCTCCGTATCTCGGATTAGGCAAGAGACGGCGAGTGAGAAGGTTCCTATTTTCTTCTCGTGCTTGTTTCCCTTCTTCTTTTGGTCCGTAAACAGTTCAAATTTCAAGGGGATTCGACCGTTGAGATCATCCGACCGTTACCAGGTAGTCAATGTCCAGGTCGGTCGGGTGGACGTTTACAGAGATATGTCGCCCCCGCTGGTTGGATTGGGCTCTCAAGTGGGCTGGATGCTACGACGTGGGGCCCAAGCAAACCCTTGGCTCGCATGTCAATTTCATGTAATTTTGACGAATTCATGCGTTAAATTACAAATATTACACTTGGATACACTTTAATGTTGAAATAGTGTTAAATAATAGTTCAAAAGGGGTCTTTATTTTCAAATCGTCACTTTGAGTTTTATTTTTTTTTTTTTTCAAAAGATTAATCATGCTGTGTAAAATGACAGACCTATCTTCCATTCCTCTCCTTATTATTATCTTTATCTTATATTTCACATCTAAATCTCAAACATAGGGGCATTACAGTAGCTACGAATACGATTTAGTAGATACTACATACCTATAGTAAGTACAGTTTCATATCTATTATAACTATATAGCATTTACTAAATCGTAGCAGCTACCATATAAAAAAAAATAATTTAAAATTAAAAAATTATCCCCCCCCCCTCTCAAAAAGGTTTTAAATGGTATTTTAAGTTGAAACTGGGTTCTTATGAGTTTTAATCTGCATCTAATTATA
Source organism: Kaempferia parviflora (assembly GCA_037177295.1). Taxonomy (NCBI): domain Eukaryota; kingdom Viridiplantae; phylum Streptophyta; class Magnoliopsida; order Zingiberales; family Zingiberaceae; genus Kaempferia; species Kaempferia parviflora. Next base: position 460 of record JBAMIE010184421.1, on the reverse strand, counting down.
GATCTCTGAATAAGATTTGATTTGATATATTATATGTTCCATAATATATCAAATCTGAATAAGATTTGATTTGATATATTATATTTTAATCTGCATCCAATTGTAAACTTTGAAAGACCATGACTTTTGATTTTGGTTGAACCATAAAATGTATAATATATCAAATCAAAGTTCGTTTAAAGATCAATAATTGGTTGTGGGTTGAAACTCATAACAATCCGATAGCAACTCATTTGAAGCCCCCAGGGCTATGGTACAGTGGTTAGTGCACTCAGTTGTCTCTCAAGCACCCACATTTCGATTCCCAGCTACGGTATATTTGTAGGGATTTTTTTTTCAAATGGAACTTGCAACTAAGGGATGCTGAGTTTCTGAGCCGCCCACCACAAGTACTTCCTGATTTACCCTGATGATCGATAGGAAACTTCCTCGGAGCCGAACCGGTCACCCCAGCCTCAAC
>JBAMIE010184411.1:0-12773 GCA_037177295.1 Kaempferia parviflora | reverse complement strand
TAAGATTATGAGGTTAATAATGCTAAAATACCGTATGACATTTTTATTTTATTTTAAAAGATAATTTTAAAGGAACAAAATAGTTGTTTAGAATATGTTAGAGAAGGAACAGTCTTAATTATTAAAATAAAAAAAAGTTAAAGAGGGACATTTTGACATTAATAAAATGTGAGAGCCAACCTTGAAGATATTTAATGTTTATAAAAGAATTCCAACTTAAAAAATAAAAAGGTGCCATTTTTTTTTGTTATAGTTAAAAGAACATCTTATATTAAAAAGATATATATATATTTCATTTTGAAAATAATTTTATTCCAATATTTGCGTAACAATTTTATCCAAAACTACTATATCATAGAGTAATTTTTTAACCTAATTTTCGTTGCCCTGCTTGGTTACCATGTAACTCAAGAAGCCCTTTCCTCGACTCCAAAGACAATTTTTTTCTAGATTAAGCTTCATCTAATATTTGTAGAAAATGGTGAAAGTAACCAGATCAGCAAAGACCTCGTCCATGAGTCTTTACTCCATAAGGCTTTAGTAAATGGCTCCAACATTTATTAACCCAACCGAGATCACAATATAATATAAAATATTATTCGCCCTAAACCCTAAACCCTAGCCTAGGAATTTGGAGGTATCCTAAGTTAAAATTATTATTTTTAATTAAATTGAAATAATTTAAATCAATATTAAAGTAATTTTAATTATAATTAATTAGGGTAGAACTTCTTTAATTATAATCAATACATTGCTGCAATTTTAGCTGAAACAGTAAAACTTTAGCCCATATTTCTTGTACCCTGAAACTAAAATAACTGTCATTGATTAGGGTTTGTTAACTTTTTCGGAAAGACACAAAACCTAGAAGAGTTGGGCTCGGTCTCTTCCCATCGCCTCAAATGTTTCCACTTGGAATTGAACAAAAACAGAAATCCTTGAGAAAAGCTATGCGAAAATACAACTGTATCCTTTTTCCTCTCACACCTTTGGACTCGCAAGTGGAGGAGGGTGGTGTATTGTAGGGGTTGCAATAAAAAAAAAAAATCAGATGAGGTAACGTTGAACTAGAAATGGTGAAAGTTACAATCAATCAGGAGGCAAATGATGCAGCTAGTCTTTTGATTACTATGATCCAGGGTAAAGGATAGATTGTTCATCCAAAAAAGGGTAATGGATAAATTGCACAAAAGTGACGTAATTTTGAGTTTCCTTCCTAACCAAACTCCTTAGCAAAACAAACTCAGATGACCTTTAGCAAACCAACAACTCCCAACAACACAAGTTCACAAACGTGTCTCGACCTGCAACTGCAGATTAGCTACAACTCATGGCCGCAGACTGGCTGCAATTCGCGACCATAATCAACCTTATGGTTAGGTCTGACTAGGAACTCGCGGCTGCCAATCTGGGCACGAGGCTGTTTCATATTTTCCTTTTCCTCTGTCCCTTCCTTTTTGAATGGAACAAAAATAAAAGGGATAAAGTAAAGAGTGCATGTCTCCTTGAGATGAGGTTGGCCATGAGAGAAGAGGAAACAAAAACAAACAAAAGGTAAAGAGAAAGAGGCAAATAAAAACAAATAAATAAAAAAAACGGGGCATGTCTGGGGATTTGGTAACCTGAGAGGGGCCACATCACTTTGAATGGCAGACTGAGCAAAATCCAAGCATTATCAGGCCAATGCAGCACAAACCTTGTCTCCAGAATTTTGGTTACACGAATGTTTGTGCTGTTCTATGCATCAGGGTTTCAATGTTTGTTTAGAATTTGCAAATTTACTAACCAAATCTTGATTCTTCATTGGTGACGACAAGGTCGAGACGGGTTCATTCACACAGCAGTACAATAGCAGCAACAATCAGTTCCATAATCGAGCTTCTACATATTAAGAAGAATGGAAGGAGTTGTCAAATTGCAGCATCATTAAGAAAAGGGCATTCTAAATTTTAAAATGAAATTTCATCTCTACTAGTAGGAAGAAAAGGCTGCTTCCTATCGTTCTCATCTCTGAGTTACTGTATGTACATCGCATTACAATAGGTAATGGCCAGATCTAAAAGAATAGAACATGATGTTCACGAGGAGAACATACATTTTGATCATAGATCAGAAGTTCCCGTGTCAATGTTGGAACAATCGAGTAAGGCTTAAAAAGGCACCTGGGATTTTCACTCCTTTTGCCTTTGGGTGATCAAACTAACTTCTAAGCATTGCAGATACACAAATGATCTTCTTATGATCTATGTGCAGAATGGTTAGATACAGCTGTTGATGCCCTATCTGATCCACGGACATTGTATCTCTCATAGACCTTTTCACGGTTTTCCGACCACCATGCTTCTGCCTGATGCTCCCCAAATTTTCTTCGACTGTGAAAATGCATACTATCCAATTGTCACAAACAGTTGTGTGAACGAGTGCAAGCACAATTTGAAATACAAAAAACAGTGAGTCTCGACTGTATATTTTAAAATTATGTTACTAATGACAAGAACAAGAAACGGAAATAACCAATATTTGGCGAGTCATCTAAGATGACTACAGAATATTTAAAACAAACAAGAAACTAGAGCAAATTAAAAGGACCTTTAATGTAGATGCAACACATAATCACATGAATAATCTGAGATGATTTAAGAAAAATGAAATTGAATGAACAATGTTTAGAAGGATAACCAACCTGAACCGGACTCTCTTCAAATCTCGAGTTCCATCATGGAGGGATAAGAGAGTTATATATACACCAGGTTCATACTGCTCAATCCGTTCAGCCTCAATTTGATTACCTGACGAAATGGGACTTTGGTACTTACAATCCTTGTCAACATTTTGAGGTTGTTCACTTTCTTTGTGATCCACATCAGAATTACTGATGGATGATCTCTCTGCATTGCTGTCACGTCGTCCTCTACTGAAGTCTTGTTCCAATTCGTTGGAACTCACCTGCCTAATGTCTTGTAGATCTGCACTCAGTTTGTTAGATTCACAGCTATCCGTTGATGCATGATTCTGATTTGAGTTTCCATTGACAATAATTCCAATAGAATCAGGAGAATTGTTTGGATTGCTTCTTGGATGATGATCTCCATCTGGAATGGCAAGAGGACTTGGATATAAGCCCACCTCATTTCGAAAATCTAAGTGTCTTGCTGCATCATTTTTGAAGAAGCCTTGGGGAAATATCTCAGCCATGTCTTTAAGCTGGAAGATATAGATCACATAAGTCCAGACAAGGAATATGTTGAGTGGACCAAATTAGAAGTGTCAAGAAAATAAAGAAGGCAGGTCCAGGACAAAAATGAGGCCTATAAAATCAAGAAAAGTGACTAAATGCAAGCATATAGTTCCAGTTCCAACTAAGATAAGCATTCTACATAAACAAATTTTATTATCTCATTGCAATATATTGGAACAAAGAGAAGCACAAAGTACTCTCTAGTCTTGAAAGTTTTTATCATTCATTAGCATACATAAACAAATTGATGATTAGCCGAAACAAAATGTTGTCCATGCTAACCAGTACGGAACGAAAACTTAAATCCATGATCTAGAGCATAGGTCGCCAATGATTATATAAGGAATGTGTGTAAGAATGGACTATTTAGGACAAGAACAGGCATTCGCCAAAACTCCAGCACATTCAATTCTCACCCCAAATATCACAAATAACTAGCAATATCAACAGAAAACACCAATTGATGAAGACCTTAATCGTCAAGGCAAACTGTCTCAAGAAGAATTGAAGTTTTACATGTGAATTAAAAAGTCAATTCTAACTATGTTATAATGAGCAACGAAGACAGCCAACCAAAAACGACCTGTGCTGTTAGGGATTTGATTACTTCTTTGGCAGCTTTTGATTTTGCTGATTCCTCAGCAGCCACTGTCGTAGCCTCTTGAGCTTTCTTAGCCAATTTTCGCAATTCAAGTTCTTGAAGTTCACAATGCTGACTAAGGTTTTCAACCTAATGAAGATCCAAGTTAGATCAGACTAGCAATGCAAAATAAGCTATCCAACAGAGGGGGAAAAAAATACCTGGAGCCGTAATTTCTGGACTTCTTGAGTCAAGAGCTCATTTGTCTTCCTCAGATTGTCAGTAGAACTTTTCGAGAAAGAAACTCCAGAAGTTGTGGATACTGGTGTTGCAGAATGTGGAGGACTAAATTTTCTAGAAAAAGGTGAAACTGCTCTTGAATGATTGATAGATTGAACCATGGATGTGCTAAGCACTCTAGGAGCTACTCGCTGCAGATCAGTCCCACCAACAAAAGCAAAATCTTTCATCTGCATGAATGAGCTGATTTGAGTAGCTCCAATCATGGACAAGGAATCATGTTTCTTCCCGAATCTGGCTGCTTTAATATCCAGACTCTTTATGAGATCCAAGTTAGTTGGTAACACAAAATTTGCTGAATTTGTCTCTATTTTTTCGAACCTGTCCTTGCTTTCACCTGATAAGCGAGGCAAACCATTTCTTTTGTTGTTTACTACTCCAAATTCTAATACATTATTCAATTTCACATAGCAGGAATCACAAACTCGGTAAGGTTTTGCTGGATTAGGAGACAAGGCAGCTCTCAAGGCCTTCCGGGAACTACATGAGTGGCAATGAACAAGCCCACAATGGTAGCAATTATGTCGCTTGCGGGTGAAGCCAAAAGTTTGTCTACATGATGAGCATAGCGACTGCTCAGCACCTGATACCCACTTATGCTGGCATATCACAGCTGTAAAGTTAGCACCACAGGCAATATATTTGACAGCTCTATCTTTTAAAGCTTCAACAAGGTTAGGTACCTTCCTATCTTCAAGGTCTCCATGGCCCAATCTCCCATTAGCACCTTTTCCCCATGTATAAACTTCACCTCTAATTGTTAGGACTGCAACATGGTATGCACCGCAAGCAACTTCAGCCACAGATTCACCAACAAGTTTATCTTCAACTAAGCATGGAAGCTTTCCATCAGATTGTGGATTTCCAAGCTGACCATAAACACTACTTCCCATTGAAAAAACTTGTCCAGAAGTTGTCAAGCCAACTGTGAGGCTATGACCACAGGCTAGCTTGTAAAAAGTGTGGTCAATCAATGAAGCAACACAAGTAGGCTCAAGTCGTGGTTCCTTATCACCATGTCCAAGGCGATATTTATCCCCATCACCCCAGGTGAACAATTTTCCAGAAGGTGCGATGTTGTTGTGCTGAGCTACTATAACCTCTACTATAGCAGCTGTGTGCCATACACTGCATGCCACGGCAATGGTTTTCAAACCCCTTAAGGATTCTACCTCCCTTGGCTGTACAACAATTTCTCTGTTCCCATGACCCAAAACACCAAATGTTCCATCACCAAAAGTGAATAACTTCCCCATCGAAGTTACCAAGGCCGTGTGCCAGGTGCCACAACTAACATACTGAACTTGAATACCCTCCAGTGGCCCTGAAACTCTTTTTGGTATCCAGTGACTGACATCATTACCATGTCCCAAAAGACCAACATTGTGAGTGCCATTACCCCAAGTAAGAAGTTCACCTGAAGAAGTTACAGCGCATGTGTGGAACTCCCCACAGGCAACCAAATCTGTACTATTTAGAGCCAAGGATTCAATAAGACGAGGGTGAACAACATCATCTCCAACCCCATGGCCAAGTCGCCCTCCAGATTCTTCACCCCATGTGAATACTTCTCCATGTTTTGTGACAAGAGCAGCATGCCGGACACCGCAAGCCACACGGTGAACATCTAAAACTAAATTTGACTCCAAGGGCTTAGGCAAAAGTAAATCAGTTCTCCCATTGGAAAAATTGATACCTCTATCAGTGCCATTTCTCGTTGAAATTTCACATATGACATCACCCCACACATAAACATCACCTAAAGCATCACAGTCATCTTGTGCAGAACCATGACTTGACGTGCTGGGTGCACTAGAAATGCTAACTCTGATAATATCAGAAGAGACACCTTTCACAAGCATATTTGCAACATCTAATCTTTCTGAGTGTACAGAACTTTCAGAATAGATCACCGGTGAAGTTCTAACACTAAAATCAATGTCCGGAGAACTACTATCCAATATAGAGACAATTGAACTTACACCGGGGCTATTCAATATAAGATTCAGATCCCTGGAATCCTGTAACATTATCCAGATTACCAAGTATTAACACCCATAATTATAAGCAATCTGTATACCCAAAAGGCACACTGAAATAGTTTCCCATCCTAAGAAATTATGCAATATTAGAGAATACAAGCAAAGTAAACGCTAAAAATCCTAATTTCAATCATGGACATAATCAAGAAAACGTTGCAGCAGTAATATAGTAGAACCCATTAAGCGAAGTGAGGATAGTATAAATCCTTACAGTGTCTAATGTCTCTAATTGTCTCTACATCATAATCAATAACATACTAGGAATGCCCACTAAAAATAAGAAATCAATAACCCAGTTGTCTGGTCATAGGGTGGTGTTATTTCAGATTTGTAACAAACTCAGAAGCAAACATTGGGATCACCACCGGCCACCAGGGTAAATCGGAAAGCACTCGCGGTGGACGGGTCAGAAGCCCAGCATCCCTTAATTGCGAGTCCTATTTGGAGGAAAAATCCCTGCAAATAGGCCGTAGTTGGAAATCGAACCGTGGGTGCCTGGGAGACAACTGAACGCCCTTACCGCTGCACTATAGCCCCGGGGCCAATATGAATTGAATAAAGAAACTATGAAAAAGGGTTTAAAGCCCAAATCAATTTCATGGTGGCTATATAATCATGCTACAAGTTACTTGTTGAAGAGCAGTATTAGGCTTCCTAAAAGCACACACGTAGATAACCTGCATCCTGAAGGCTGGAGTTAGTTGAGAGACCTCATTTGGAAAAAACAACGTTAACAACAATTAATGCTATTGTGAAAGGTGTATCAGTTACTTGAAAATACAGTCCGCCATCGCGCCATCCATCAATTTTTGGTCGTCCACCTTGATGAGAAGAAATCAGTGCCTCCAGGCCAACAAACCACACCTCTGTCTCAAATCTATCCTTGCATATCTAAATATAAACCACAAAATGGAAGTCAATAATCATCTTAAATTGGAAAATGAGAAATATTAGATAGCAATAAGCAGTTGGTTACACTCACCAGATCAAGAGACTTCGTCCCATTATCATATATAAGTGAAAAGGACAGGTGGTCCTTCTCTGAGCATAGATGTCGTCTAAAAACAGGCTGAAAAAAGATTAATTATAATCAGATTCATATAGGTATGAACCACCAGATAAATAAATGATGCCAACCAGAAGCCCAAATACTTAAAACTATTCCTTAATAGCAACCTCTCCCTTAGATTACATAATTGGGTAACTTACAGTTCTTTGACCACGGACAATTTCCAAAACAGATGTTAGCTTCAAACATTTCTCTTCACCGTTCGATAACCAAATCAATGATGACTTGTCCTGAGAACAACAATATAAAGAATATGTCAAACCAAATATAATGAAGATATCAAACCAGGAGCGTTCATGCTTACAGACAAAACCAAAAAATATGCACAGTGAAAAATCAATAAATTAAATTGAATCTTTCTCTGATAAGAAATAGTAGGAAAGAAACTTACAGCAGACAGTCTAAATGGATAGAATTTTGGTTTCCCTTTTTTACCATACTTCAGCAAATTAGTGCCTCTCTTCAATGCAGAAATTGCCTTCACACAGAACAAACGAGATTAAATAACAATAATAAACAATGCATAAATATAATACAGAAAGTGTGGTTTGTTTTTGGTTTCTACCTTGACTATACATGATTATTAATAACTTTAACTGAGCAACCAAATTTACGGAAATCACAATGTTTTAAAAAATGGTTAATGCGGCCACATATTCAACTAAACATTCATATGCAATGTTTAGCCTCATAGCATATGCAAATGTAATAGCACCTTGATTTTTTTATTTGAAATGACCCTGGACCAGGCTATTAATAGATCTACCCAAGATAATATATTAACGTGCAATAAGCCAATAAGTCTTACTGGTGTGTGTGTGATTTAATGCAAACCTACAGATATAGTAAAATAAAAGGAAGGATACTTTTGATGAAAAAACAGATAGTGTAAAGATCAGGGTATTTTATGGTTTGTAACAAAAAGAGATCATCCATAGATCATTATTTACGTAAGCAAAGCATTTCAGTTAGAAATTCAAGATTCATTTATATACCTAATGAATCATAATTTGGTTCAGCTTAAGAGAAAGTGTAATTAAGTAATGATTATGCTTCAGGTTACTTATACAAATCTTCCATAAACTATCAACTCCATTTCAAATGTGTATTTTGAAAAGAAATTTCAAGGTGTGGGTGAGTTAGTTTTTGTCGCAGTGAGATGCATAAAGTAACCAGTGTATCAATCAAGTCAATCTACCAAATCACATGCTGACTGCAGATAAAAAGATCTTCTGATCTATATGCATGTTAATTACCACTGTCAAACTGCAAAAGGGATCAGTCTTCTTCCATCTCACAAAACTTAACCCTCATTCTAAGACATTCAAATTTACCCTAAATTGCTTTAAACAGCTAAAAAGTAACGACAATAACGTTTGGGGCAAATTTTTCATACCAACAATATCCAACCACAAAATAAGAGAGAAAAAGCATCGGAAGAAACATATGCAAAGAAAAAGGGGGAAAGCAAGTAACTATTGAAGGTTCATCAACGAAGCCGCTTCAAAACACGATAGCATCTAAAACGTCTCGTAGGCTAGGCAACCACAAAAGGTAAATTTTCACACAAACCGAGTAACATAAAATGCGAATCACACTGACCTTGTCAACAATCCACGGTGCCGATGAGATCTGCCATTCCATCTGCGGAGCACTCCACTGCGCCGCCGGCGAGGATCGCGCTTCGTCATAGATGCCAGATCTTCCCTCGGACTTTCATCAATCTCGGCCAATCCTCCACAATAAACACTGGCAAGTCCCCCCTCCCAAACCACCCCTACCAAGAAACTCCTAGAATGCTCACAAGGTGGAAACTCCCATGCTGCAGACTTCGCCCCGAGTCCACACCGTTTCCTTCGAGAAACCGAGGGCGGTTCTCGGACCTCAGCGCGACGGTTTTTCGCGATCGGCCCTGGGCGGTCAGGGAAACCACCAACAGAGGAAGCTGGAGGCCAGCGAAGCGGAGCGAGGAAGACGAAAGCGACCGACGGGGGCGGAGCGCCGGACTCGAGCTCGCTTCCAAGGTGGAAAAAAGGCGAGTCAGAGCAGGCGACTATAAATTCAACTGCCGCACAAATTTTCAAAAACAAAATCAAAAAGAGAAAAGGCTAAAAAAATGGAATATGAAAAAAAGGAAAAGCGGGTGTGGTCACCGGAGGTGGAGTAAAGAGACACGCACAGGAATGTAACTTGTGTTGCGCCTGAGGAGCATTTAAGACTTAAATTGCTCTCGAGGATTTTTTTTTTTAACTAATTGGGGCAAAAGGTGGAATCGCCACCCCAGCGGCCCCCTGAACCCGGCCCCACAGGATTTCAAAGGGATTAAACCACGGTTAAGCTGGGCGGATGAGTGGACTGGGAGTCTCAGGAATTTAGGCCAGTAAACCAAGATTTTATTCTTGTGTGCAACTGGCGACTTTCGACCCTGCGGCCTATTGGGGCAAACTCCAGGCCACTTACCAGCTGATCCAGCCCGTGGGGGCATTTTTTTTTAGCTAATGAATCGAGAGGAGAGGGTAACTTTCTTACCCGCATCTTTTGGTCTCTATTTTTTAGTTCCCTCTTAATTTTAAATTAAAAGAGCCATTAGATTATATTAGAGATACATATATTAATCTTTTCTGATCTAATCTCTCTTAATCTGGAACTAGAAGGGGACTAAAAAAAATAGACTAGGAGACCAACGCTGCACAAATTAGAGTGTAAGAAAATAGGTCATTTAGGGTTAGTGTAATGGAGAGTGGAAAATAGAATTTTTTAAAAAATTCTATAGTAAATTTTTTTTTATCATTTACATCATTAAAATTTTAAGAGAGAAAAGCAACGCAATCCATCAGCGGATAATTTTAGATTAGAAATCGATCAACTCAAAATTGGATGGAAAATGGAGAAAATGACACATATGCTCTTTCCATTCACAAAATTATATCATATATAGAAAAAATGATGCATGCACCCTTTTTAACTCAGAAATTTATATCATATACCTAAAAAATGACGTGTGTAACCTTTTCACTTCACTTATAAAATTATAATGCATGTATCCACCTTCCTCAATTATACCATATATTTATTTCATCCATCTATCATCCGCTCATTTAGGTAAAGGATAAGAGAGGATAAGGGTGTTTAACTCATTTTCATTTTTATTTTCTAAAAAATTATTTTTTTTCATTTTTTGAAAAAATAACTTTTAATATCCTCTAATTTTTCAGAAACTACTCTCTATATTTTTAGAAAATATATTTGAAAAATATAAATTAAACACATTTTTCAAAAAACCATATTTTCTTATTTTTTAAAAAATAGAAAATACATGAACCAAACGTCTCCTAAAAATTTTTAATCTCTCCTCTTATCCCTTTCCCTCACTTCCTTACCCGGGTAAATGACATCTATTATGATGTTGTTGGTGGAAAGAAGAAGACCTCCCTTTACGGGCTTGGCTCCCAGTCCAAAGTTATCTATGAGCGGATGCGAGTTCCAGGGATCAGGGGTCGTCCTAGTTCCTCCGCTTCACTTACTGAGGTACGAGATTTATGGGAGGAAAATGAAGACTTGCGGACTCGGCTTTCGTCATTAGAGAATACGGTAGCTGGGAAGGACGCCCAGATAGAGGAGATGCAGCGACGACAGGCTGGGAGGGACGTAGAGATGGAGGAGATGCGCAGGTGACAGGCGCATACTGAGGAGATACTGCGTCATATGCAAGAATTTGCAAAGAATCTTTCTCCAGATTCACAGATGTTTGGCCAGCATCGTTTTGAGTCCCAGGAGACTCAGGATCCCGACCACTAGCCTACATCTACAGATCTTTTTGAGGTGTGTTATTATTTATCTTAACTGTTTAAGTAAATAATATTGCTATTATTGTTATTATAACTTATCAAATGAAATTTCATGCATGCAGGCCCCTAGAGCTGATTTTGTTATGACTTTTGATTAGTACGTCTTTTATTTGATATATTCTGTTTGTACTGTGATCAGTTTGTATTTGATACATATGATACTCAGTTTGTTTTGTCAGTTTGTTATGTATTTGATACATATGATACTCAGTTTATTTTGTCAGTTAGTTATGTATTTGATACATTTGGATTGTGATATTTTGATTGATATGGAGTTATATCTATAGAATTTGTGATGTGTATTGTGATTTCTATTGAGTTTGTGATGTGAAATGTAGTTTGTTGTAGCATTTGAAATTTAAATTTATTGTGTTTGTATATGTAAACAGGGAAATCGACACAGTTGATACGTGCTGGATAAATATGCAAGTATTAACGACGGATATTTATCGAATTCGTCGCTAATAGCGACGGATATTTATAAATTCCGTCGCTATTAGCGACGGATATTTATAAATTCCGTTGCTAATAGCGACAGATATTTATCGATTCCGTCGCTATTAGCGACGGATATTTATCGATTCCGTTGCTAATAGCGACGGATATTTATAAATTCTGTCGCTATTAGCGACGGATTCGATAAATATCCGTCGCTATTAGCGACAGATTCGATAAATATTCGTCGCTAGTCCCGTGGATTACGATAAACGTCGATATATTCTGAGGTCATATAATAGCGACGGAATATATTTATCCGTCGCTAGTAGCAACGGAAAAAAAATATTTATCCGTCGCTAACTTGGTAACGGGAAAAACCCCGTTCCACATATAGCGACGGAAATAATATGTTCGTCGCAATATATTAGCGACGGAATATAATAATCCATCGCTAAACTTCATTACGACGCATTTCTAGCCGACAACTCTCTTTCCGTCGCTATTCCGTTGCAGATACCTTATAGCGACGGAATATGTCCGTCTCTAAAAATTGATATTTTTGTAGTGAAATAACTATTCCACATTCGACACAATACCTTCATACCGGCACCTATTCCTTACTTCCCAAACATAATAGATAGAGCTCGAAATATCTAGGTGTCGGGCCTTCATCTTCCTTCCATCCCCCTTGAAATGCCTCAAAAAAATCTAGTATAATTCTTCAAAGGAATTGAAGTTGTGTTCAATCTCCAACCACCGTTTCACCTTGCGCCAAAGCTTACAAACAACTGGACATTCAAAGAAGACATGCTGATTTGTTTCCTCTTGTTGCCGGCACATGTCACACTCTTTGCGTGACTCATATTCCATTCTATCCTTGGTCCTCAACCTCTCATGTGCTAGCATCCATAGCGTAAACCGGTGCTTAGCATGATTTCCGCCCTCCACACCATAGTTTTCCAACCAACTTCCAACCCCCTCGGCATGAAGAATTTATATGCATTCTTGACACCGTTTCCTTCCCCAACAAACCAATCGAGCATGTTCATATTTGCTCTTCCTACTCCACTTGAGGTTACCAATATCTTGTTGCGGATTGCAATAAGTCTCTTGATCAATGGGGAGTCCAAAGCTTTACTTTCCCATGCCCAAAAATCTGCACCTTTTATATAATGATGGTGCACCCAATTAATCCATAAAGAATCCTTCTTAGACTTGATATCCCATAAGATTTTGCTCAACAAAGCCTCATTCCATG
>JBAMIE010184403.1:0-12774 GCA_037177295.1 Kaempferia parviflora | reverse complement strand
GCTTTTTGGGAATAAAATTCATTTTTTTTAATATGAGCCTCCCACAAGTAGGATACCTAGGTATTTAATATGTTTATGTAAATGCCAAATGTCTAACTTATCAACGTTGACCTTCCAATATGTTCTGCTTTTGTAGACATGGATAAGTTGGGCTGGAGAGAACATCTCTTCTCTCCTCATTTTATCTTTTGATCGGTCTTTTTTTCAAACTGCAAAAAACCTAGCCTGTTTTCTTTCACTACCTCTAATGAGTTGATAGGCTCCTATTTTCTGTTCTCAAAGCTTGTCTCAAGCTTGTTATGAATGCAGATCAAGATGCAGAAAGTATATCTGGTAGTAAGATTTGATGTATCTGTCAAAGGTCAACACCAACTGGTTGAATTTCAAAACAACATTCTAACTCATTTGACCAAAATATGTAAATTGATTCCTTTTATAGCAGCTTCATCTTTTGGAGAATTGGTTATTGGTTACAAATTCAAATCATTAGCATTAGAATTTGAGATATTTTTCTCACTGATTTCCCCTTTCTATTTCCTTGGTTACCGTCCTAGTGCTCCCATTGTCCTTTACCTGAGGACTTATTTGTGGCAACCCAACTATTCAGTTCTTATCTCTTGGAGTTTGTCTAAGGTCAAATTGGACAAAAACTTAACCAAGTTGTACTTGAGATGGTTGTGAAACCATAAACTTGACTTATGATATCTTAGGTAAATTGGGTCTTTTCTTTCCAGCTTATGCTTTTCCAACAAATTATTGTCCAGTCAAATCTCTAGTACAACTTAGATTGAAAGATTATTTTTCAGGAGATATGTGAGCCATAAACCTAAGTGGCTCCACATCATGATGGCCACTTCAGCCTCATTTATTGATAGAATTTTCATGCAATTCTTTCATCAAGCCTAGAATTAGGTCCAATTTGATCAACATTGTTACAACATGGTCCAATGGGAAAACTAACTCTATCAATCTGAAAGGATGTGGCACAAAAATGTTTACATGTCCATGGCTGAACAACTATTAAGTCTTATGGCCATTGTGATGCATTTTTTTCGTATAAAGATAATGAATGTGGTTGAAAGCCTCATGAAAGCAATCAAGCATATGGTATCCGTATTCCCCACATTATTAGACGATCTAAAGATGGAACTGTTTTCAGTAACTAGTAGTCATTATTCTGTCTTTGTAACCCTGTTTGATCTCCTTTCTGTTTCATTACGGTCTCATCTTCCTTTTACTCTATTCTCTTCTTGTTAAAGATGGCATAGTCTCAGTGTAAATTCCATCTCCATATTCATCAATCACACAACATATTTAATAGATCGTTTTCTTGTTTAGTTTTTTTTCTTACGGTGTTGGTACATTAAGGTCTCTTTTTTGCTATGATATTTTTTCTATCTGAGTTTTTTAAACCGTCTCTTCAGGCATTAGTACGCATTCATGATATTTTGCAGCTGTAATATATAGTTTCTCACATAGAAAGGTAAACATCTAATTTAATTCCATTACTTTGGTACAGGTTCCTTTAAGCCATATACCTGAATCTGTTTACAAGACTTCAGTTGATTGGCTTGCACTAAAATCCCTTGAAGCTTTGTCTGACTTTGTTTTATGGTGTCTCGATAGCATCCTTTCTGACTTGGCGTGTCAGCTACCTGCAGTTAAGGGCTTAAAAAAATCTATTCAGCCAACTGCACCAAAGGCTCTGGTAACATTCGGCTATATTTTTCCATGTCTTCTCCACTTGGTCATACATGTGCTGGTAGAACTATAGATGAATGTGATTATCCACAAAATAGATGATCCATGATTATTTTACCCATTTACCCTCCAAAATGAATTGCCAGTCTTAGTAAATGAGTTTTTAAATGTGACTATTATCTGAAGTCAATTTTCTATATGAGAGCTAAGGGGTAGGTAGTAGAGCTTGTCGTGATATTGAGTATTACGATCAAAATCTTGGCGTGTACCTCTTGTATGCGAAGCAAAATTGCAAGCTTGGTCCACTTGAAGGTGGAAATAAAATGACAAGCAGAAGAGTCACATCATTATTGAAAATGCTTGAATATAAATGTTAGAGAGATATGAAGTATTTTGGTTTGGAAAAAAAAAGTAGTCTAAATACTATTTTTTAAATTTTTTCTATGAATGATTATTTTCAGTGATTTGACAGTGTACTTCACTAGTTACGTTGCCTAAGGCAACGTAGCTTAACAATATAGCCTCACATTTTTTTGAAAATAGAATAAAGGGTCATTTTATCCAAGATTTTGCATGAATCTCCGAGCCTGTATCTTCACTAATTATGTCCTTCGATGTGTGTTTTCCCTCTTGTAGTCTCTTCCAGTCTTAAACAATACTGTTTCCAAATACCTATTTACCCTTTCAAACAATTAAATTGCATTTCTTTACTAAATTAAAGTTGCACATATATCCTTCAAAAATATCATCTCTCATAAATACCCCATTTTCTTGAATTTAACTTGCGTTAATGATGTTCAGTTAATATTGCATGCTTAAATGTCATTATAATTTTAGCTATTGTTTAATTTCATTTTCCCCTCTCCCTATTTCATTTTTTATTTTATTTTAATTATTGTTTTTTGTATTGATATGTCATTCCAAAATATTCAAATGTCACTACAAATATTAACTATATTAAAGAAAATTAATTAGAATACTGATAATTGATCAAATTCAAAGCCATTTCATATATATTTAAAAATTAAAGGAGAAAATTCTCGATTTAAATCATATAAGTACTATTTCATAAATGAAGGATGACATATTTGCATGATTTTATGTTTTACAAATGGTATATTTGCAAAAATTTTGAGATGGTAAATATGTAAAACATAGTTTGTCTGTAAGGATATATATGCAGTTTTTCTTTGAATTTAGATAGTCTTAATCGACAAACTGTATGCAAAATCAGGATTCTGTATGACTGTATCCTTTATGCACTAGCTTTATAACAGTAAGGTATAATAGTTTTTGTTTAGTCATCATGAGATAAAAGTAAAACTGCATGCCTTACTGGGAAGTTTTGATTGTCAGTTGTAGTTCATTTTCCTGATTTTTTTTTTCACAATGTTTTATATTGGAGAACTATTTTGAATTTTGTAAGCTATATTTTGTCAACCAAATTGTACTTTTATCTGGACTGGTGTCATTGTTAGTTCCACTGAATTCTTGTTATTGTCATCATATTATGTATTGCTATTGTCATATGAGTCAAATATACAATGAAACCTGTAGGCTGCAATATTTGTCGTGCTAGCAATGACCTTGAGACGGAAGCCTGACATACTTATAAGCCTTTTGCCCAAACTAAGAGACGATCCAAAATATCAAGGACAAGAAAAACTGCCAGTTATTATCTGGGTCACTGCACAGGTAAGTTGTTACCTCCAGGATTGCTTCTTCATCTAAGTGGTTCACTATGACCACTGCTTTTAAGCTGAGATGATGTTATCTTTTGATAGGCTTCTCAAGGAGATCTAGTTGTAGGCGTGCATATCTGGTCACATTACCTATTTTCTGTAGTTTGTGGAAAATCAAATGTGAACCCACAGTCTAGGGACTTGGTGCTGCAATTGATTGAAAGGTCTGTCTTTACGCAATGATGATACCCATATCCTTCCGTTTTTTTTGCTCGAGTCTTAAGATACTTTTCTGGTTTGAATGCAGGATTCTCTCAGGACCAAAAGCTCGAACTATTCTGTCAAATGGCGCTGTTAGGAAGGGGGAGCGCATAGTACCGCCTGCTGCACTTGATTTGCTCATGAGGGTGACATTTCCTGCTTCTACAGCTCGGGTCAAGGTTGGTTTATTTCCATGAACAATATCTCCATCTAGCACAGAATTTTATGATGAGTTGCTAACATATGTTGCTGCAGGCCACTGAAAGATTTGAGGTGATGTATCCTACCCTAAAAGAGCTGGCTCTTGCTGGGTCTACTGGTTCAAAAACCACAAAGCAAGCATCACAACAACTTTTACCCTTTGCTATCCAAGCGATTCAAGAAAGTATAATTTAAATGTGGCATTGTTATGTTCTAGGATGATGTTTCATAGTAAGGCCGTACTTTAACATGAAACCTCTATACAGATAATCCTGAGCTAACAAAGGAAGCTACAGATTTATTCATCTGGTGTTTGACTCAGAATGCTGAGTGCTACAAACAGTGGGTGAGTTCTTATTCAAATATTGTCTTCATAGCTTTTCTTATCTTGATAAACCTTCTGACTGCTTTAACTACTTTATTATATAGGAAAAACTTTATCTAGAGAAGATTGATGAAACAATTGTTGTTCTTCGGAAACTCTCTACTGAATGGAGAAACTACTCAGGAAAAATTTCTCCTGACACTCTTAAAGTGACACTTAAGCATTTAAGGGCTAAAGTAAGTGACTACTATCTAATATTTGTTTTGTTGGTCTGCATTTCTAGTTGTTAGAAGTTCATGGTTATTAGATTTCGATTCTTGACATCTATTGTTATCTGTGGGCTTATATCTGAGTCTGCTCAGGTTTAGTTACACAGAATTTTTACATATTTAGTTGCTAAGAAGTTTTTTCTTCTTATTTTCCTGTTAAAGAACGAAGAGGTCCTGTCGAGGAAAACGGATCCCAACAATGTAACATCCATCAAAGAAGCAGATAAGTACTGCAAGGCTCTTTTGGCGAAGTTAACACGTAATTTTGGCTGCGTGAAGAGTAGTGTTTTCATGCTTGTGCTTGGAATTGGAGTCTATGTCGCCATTTCACCAAGCGCAGAGTTAATCAACTGGGAAAACCTTAATTGGGAGAAACTTCAGGTGTTGTTCAGTTCTTTTCAATCCTCTTAGAACAACTTTGAGCTTAACCTAATCTCGCCAACAAAGGAGATAGTTCAAGAAAGCATATGTTTAAAGAGAATAATTGTGTCTTTTCATCTCCCGTAGAGAACCATCTGAAACTGCTCCGTCCATGGCAGAAAGCTGCCTCTTTAATCTGTTCAAAGGTCTAGTTGTGGCTCTATAGAGACAGAAGTTTGTGTATCTTTTTGACTAGACTAAACGTGAAGCATGAGACTTTGTTTTGTAAATCATGCTTTTGCTTGATGGTAAGAGTATTTTTAATAGTTCGAGTTTGTTGGTTGAAGTTATGTTGATTACATAGAATGATGCATTTCTTAAGCTTCTCATTTCAATTTCTCATGTGATGGTTCAGTATGTATACCCTGCTTAGAACTAAATTATCTAGCTCAAGTTTTGGTTTAATTCAATACTAATGGCGCCTTTGGTTTTTGATGAATTTTCTTTTTAACAAAAGTATAAATTCTTATTCCTTCAAATCAGAGAGAAAGAAAGCACAAGTTACTAACAGCAATTTGTAATATAAGGTAGTCACAACAATTTGTTCACTCATTTTTAATATAAGGTAATCCAAATATATATTATTATGATAATGAGGACAGTCAAATATATAAAAATTAAGTTTGTTAAATATATTTGATTTGCTTGATATAATGTAAAATAAATCCAAAATCTTATAATTACTCACCCATATTTAATATAAGATAACTTAATTTTTCAACGCCATAACCTCATTTAAAAACAATATTTATAGAAAATAATAAATAGTAAAAAAAAAAGATTATAATCCGATATCCACCGCAATCACATAGACAAAGTACTCATAGTCAAGTCTAAACATATTCAATATTTTTTAAATAAAAGCGTTATTTTAAGATATAAAATATATTTAAAGGAAGGGAAGCCTCGGCTCAACCTACGTGACGGGAGATTCATGTACATGACTATCCTTTTATAAAATATATTTAAAAATCTTATAATTATAGATTTTGATCATTCACGTTTATATAAAATTATATTGCTAATAATTTAAAATTCTTTAATTTTATTATATTTTTATTTTTCTTACATTTTTTTACTTTAATAAAATTAACTATTTTAAGAAACTATAAGATTTATTAGTCATCTTTAAACTTATACATAATCTTTCTATCCTCAAGTGCACTATGTATCTACTTACTTTTATTATAGTTTAATATTTTTTATGTGGACTAGGAATGGTCTACACTTTAATTACGATCGAATTGAGGTCATAATTCAGTCATAATTGTTTATGGTTCCTCAGTAGGTTCACCCATCCGTTTAGATTGTAGTTTGGACTTGGACGGGCGGCCGGAGGCTGATCTCCCTCGGTACTAGCAGCTCAGCCACCCTCCCACCTCCGACAACCTCCGATCGCTCGCTCGGATCCAAACTACAACTTAGATGAACGGATGAACCCGTCAATAGACCGTAAACAATACGGCCGGATTGCGACCTCAATTCGGACGCAATTAGGGTGTGGTACATCCCCTAATCCACAAAATTATGAATGAGAGGATCTTCACTTCTATCTCCGAGACCAGATCCCCTGGTCCACAATTGTGTGAACCAGGGGATGGTCTACACCTTAATTGTGGTCAGATTAAGATCGCAATCTGATTGTAATTATTTGCAGTTCCTAGAAGGGTTCATCTGCCCATCTATGTTGCAGTTTAGATTGGGCGGGCGCGCAGAGGCTGATCCCCCTCGACGACCGGTAGCCCAACCACCCTCCCACCTCTAACGACCTCAATCCAGATCCAAACTACAACCTAAATGGGCGGATGAATCCGCTGATAGACCGTAAATAATTGTGACTGGATTGTGACCTCAATCCGGCCGTAATTAAGGTGTGGATCATCTTTTAATCTATAAAATTGTGGACGAGAGGATCTCCCCTCGCTATCTCCTACCTATTATTTTAAATTAACAATGAAATAAACAAAATTTTATTTAATTTTTATATTTAAATAGGTACTTAAATATTTTATACGATATTTAAAATCTAACTTAATATTTTTATTTAAAACATTTCTATTTTTGTTATTAAATAGAAGTTTTTTATAATATACAAAAAATGATGACATTGTGGCAAAACTCAATGCTTATTGCAGTTTTGCCCCTCTCTGTTCGTCCTCGCGACGTACCAAATCACATTGACGACTCTCGCCGATCTGATCTCAATCTTGTTTTCTAGAAGACGATTGCGTTCCTTCCAATCCATTTTCCGTCAACTGGATCAGTGGATTTACTTTCATCTAATCTCGGTTTGGATGCGGGTTTGAGGATTTGGGCAGCGGAGCTGAGTAGGTGGAAACCCTAAGATCAAGATGAAGCCTTCTTCCGGGGCGATCAAGATCTCGGAGAGCGCCAAGAGGCTCGATGTCGACAATCGTATCTCCCTCAGTTTCTACTATCGGATAGCCCATAATCTTCTCAGACAGGTTGTAATTCTATTCGTTTTTTGATACTTCTGTTTTGTTAATCTTAGTCTTGGTTATTCGTTAATTATTCCAGGTAATACATACCTAGATGCTTAAGCACTCGCTCTTTTTTACGGGGGAATTTAAGTTTTTGATCAAATTTCAATTATTATCAGCCGTATCTAATAGATAAAGTGCCAGTTAAACAGTACATTACTAGTTGAATAGCAGCATTTGACAATACGGCAGCAATTCCCGTGTTCTATATAATAACTCAAGATGTTTGTTGCCTGATGCTATGGGCCTGTTTTTTCTGGTACTCAAGTGATGTAGTCTAGGACTTGAAAGACAGATGGTTCAAGTTTATGTTATCTTGAAGTGATATTGTGATGTAGTCTAGGATTTGTAAAATAGATGATTCAAAACTCTAGGGTTTAGTTGGAAAAGGGTAAAGAAGCATTTCTCAACATAATGGCTTAGCTTGGATTAGTGTTCTTTTGTTGATATTGAAGCCAACATATTAGGGATGTAGAACCACTGAAGAAAGGTACAGGAACAATGGTGCGATGGAAGATAACAATAAGAAGTTAGGGGAAAACCAAAGTAGATTAGTTATCAAACATACAAGGTTCATTATACAGACACATCCATGTAAGGATTATAGAAAACAGTACACTAATTAATATAACTACTTATGAAACACACAAAATCACTTGAGCACAAGTTTTCATCAATTAATTAATAAAGAAACCATGATAAATAATCAAATTCCTCTTGCATCTTTTCCCCAACCAGCAAAATTTGTCTTAAACCAGTTGGGTCAGATATAATAACTCAAAATAACTAGGTTTTTCAATAATCTTATCGAAGGGGGTGTCACTGCTAGATGGACTTTTGTGGACATGTAGATTTGACAAGATAGAAATAAACTAATCATTTGAACAATCAATTCATCTTTAACATTTGCTTGCTCAACAATTAACTAGATTGCATTAACAATTGCTTTGATGAAGAATGGAATCCTATGTAATGACACTTTCTCAATCTGTGGAGGTGAGAATTTTTAATGGAAATGTTGATCTTGGAATGTGAGACAATGATTCAATGGAATGTGAGACAATGATTCAAAGAATTACTTAATAGATAGAAAATCATCTACAGAAGCATCATCATTTGCTTATCCCTTCAAGTGGCTTTGCTTACCCCTTCAAATGAATAGGACAAGGTGTCAAATTGCTTTGATGAAGATCACACTACCTATGTCTACACATTCATTTGGTATTGGGTTCAAATTGTTTTTGGAAGTGTCAATATTGGAAGCTTAAACTATAAACAAGGATAGAGATTCAATAGTCTTGTTCTAAGATAATAAGTCATTTATAGAGGTTTAAAGTTTGTTTTGTCCATTAAATAATATCTATTCATTAAACCCACTAAACATCTGCTAAGAAAAGGCATCAGTTTATGGAGAATGCCCTATTATGATACTTATAGTTGATTAAATTGCTAATGCATCATCAGTTGGTATTGAGCTTAGCCGTTTATAGAGCTTTGAAAATTTTCTAAGAAGATAACAAGCCCACTAGACAATAAAACTATCCATTTAACCTACTAAACATCAACCAAGTTCAGTAAAAAAGGTTCTACTTTGTGAAGAAATTACAAAAAGAAATTTTGTGATTAATTAAACTCCTAATGCATCATCAATTTATGTGAGAGACAAACTACTATTTCTTCTTTTCTCTTCATTCAGAGAACGTCCAACATGCTATTGATCTTAGCTTGGGTTCATAGTTGTCAAATCCTTCACACTTTTGTATGAACCCAGAAGAATGTCTAAACTAGATTTAAAAAAAAAAACTTAGGCTTCCTTTTGACAATTGAAAATTTTGCTTAATTATTCTATTGATATATTTAGTCATAGATGTCCACTTATACTAATTACTGGTCCTCAGTTTTTAATAATTAAGTTGGACAATTTCTGTAGCAGTAGGTAGTTTACCTATGTATGGTGTTGTTTGTTTCTGCCACATGGCTATAGAAAGGCATGATATGCAATTATTGCTGATTACATATTTGTTTTTTCATTTATCCTTCTTCCACTTTCCATATACTAAATTTAGTAACATTACGATTAATATATTAAAAAGAGAGCTTAATATTAACCTTCTAATTCATTATTTTAGACTTTTCTTCATTATATTATTAATCTTAATCGTCTAATTCATTTTATAAGACTTTTTTTTTTCTCATTTCAGACATGTAACAATTTTATTTTTAAACTTTCTAATACCAATTTAGGTACTGATCCTACCATTCCAATATATCCAATGTTAAAATTTAAATCAATTAATTCTGGTACTTATTTTGCCGACTATGATTAGTAACTGAAGCAATCAATTTAAACAAAATTTATACCTATCACTTAATAATTATTAATTATCTTAAGCAGTTTATAATTTCATATATATATATATATATATGTATGTATGTATGTATGTATTTCATATGAATCTAATCAATACACAAACAATAAGACACAACATGTACCAATATGCTTTTTTTTTAATCAATCCAAAATTCCAAAAATTCATGTAAAAGAAAATTTATATGTGGACTAAACAATAGTAATAACATGTGGACTAATTTAAAAAAATTAATACTAATCAATCATGACCTGAATTTTAGTTAGGGATTTATTTAGCATATAAAATCCTCTTGTACCCATAAATGAATGCAGTCTGTCCTTTCATTATGTAAGCTTTGCAACCACATAAATGACTGAAATGGAATTTTTAAAACAATGGCCTAAAGTTTCTCATGCGATATCTCTCTTGACATGAGGTAGAGGGAAGTGATCTACTTGACTGTCGATTTTATTTGCATGCTTCTTAAATGTTTTGCAGAGTGTTAAAGTTTTTGCTAATGGGCCAACACATACTGTTAGATTTCTAATATGTTTCTCAAGGAAAAGGATAACTGAAACTAATATATCTTCTTTCCCTTAGAAAATGACTTTGGTACTTTTTATATTTTGACCGGGATATATGTCCTGTTGTGTCAATCAGAATTCAGATGGCCAACAATAGTTTTTCAATTCAAAGGGCCTTTCAACTGGTGGGCAGTTTCTATTGAATCAGTAGATTGAGCCCTTATATGGTGGCATTTTTCTTCCATTCTTGGCATTCCTTGTCTTGCTCCGATAAGTAGAGCATAAGCTATCATTAATACTTATAGGTTTCCTTCAGTTGGCTCACAGTTGTTGATATATAAGTGTAGTAACTGTAGTTTTCCATCCTTAGTTATATTTAGAAGTTTCATTATTCTTTTCTCTTTATTTCTTGATCACTTCAATCTTTTGGCATAGTGCAGGCAGACATTTACCGGAGCGAGAAAGATATCATTGATCTTTATGTTATGCTTATGAGATTCTCAAGGTCAGAAGTAGTATGTTAATGCAAGCATTGAAATGCATTACCTCTTAATACCAGAGTTGGTTCTCCAAAGCATCCTTTATACATGGTTATGATGTTTGTTGATGACCATTATATTTTTTACTTTTCTTTAAAATGTACTCAATTGCTCTTATTTTGATGTAGTATAGGGAATAACTCAGCTCACTGAAAGAGGGAAAATATTATTGATTGAAAGATGATCCAATACAAAGATCTTAATCCTTTAAAAGGCCGATGAAGTTCTTTGTAAAATTATGACTTGTTATCTGAAAAACTACACCCCCAAAATAAGGGCTATCTTCTTGTCCTTCTCAAACCATTTTTCTGAAACTATCTTGTGAGACCTCTTGCATGTCCTGGATTAAGAACTCTTCAAATGATGATAGGAATTATTTAGATGTGTACCTTTAAAAAGGCAACTGTCCTTAATTACAAAGTCAACTAAATTATGCTTGTTCCCAGTTTGAAGCTCTTGAAGATTCATCCCATATTTTGGGCATGTAGGGCCATGTAGCCGTCCAAATTGGCTTCCATTCTGTGTGGGGTGGCTATGCCTCAGCTTAATCTGTTGGTGGATTTGTTATGCTTCTCTAGTTGGTGTTTTAAAATTAAAGCATACTCTTGGAGGAACTCATATAACATGATTGGCGCCAACTTTGTTTGCGATTGAATGTAGCTAATCCTCAAGAGCCATCATTATTTGATGTCTGCAATGTAAAGACTCATGCTATCTCTAATGAAGGAGCAAGCTAGGAATTTTTTGTCCTGTATATTTAGTTTAGTGTGTTACTGGGTTCATACAGTAGTGAGGGGTTTGATAATTGTGATGCAGAACAAGGTCTATTGCACACTGACTCATGCGCAAAGGTGGCAGATCCTAGGGCAATTCTTTAGGAGTTATGTTTTGAGGCCAACCTTAAGTTCCTGGGATACTAAAGCTGTTACCTGATTGACTAAACATTATAATGCCAAGATTGTTGTGGTAGCATGGTTGTGATACATTGACATCTCTTTGATATAGAGATTTAATGTTTTGTTGCTTAATTATAGCAGTTAGTTCTTTTTTTTCACAATAATTCTAGTGGTTAATTGTGTTGACAATAAGAAAGCAATCTAGAAACTAGCATATTGATGAAATTGGCAAAAGGATCAAAGTGCTTGCAATATGAGATTAGTAGACAGTGTAGCAAATTTTGATGTTAGGGCACCTATTTGGTACAATATGAGATGCCATCACATGCAATGTCTAAGCTCAAAAAGAAAAGGAAAAAAGAAAATACCCAGCTTTGTTGGTTTGATTTTGCTACAGTTTCTTTCAACTGGGCAGCTTACACATTTACACTTGCTCAATAAAGAATAAGGAGGCTACTGTTAATCATCATTAACCTATATTGGTTAGCGTGCCAAAGGTTTGACCAACTCTTTATATGCTTCCTATACAAGTTATGCACATATGGCGTATACGTGGATGCTCAAACAAACGCTTACTACCAATGACAGGTTTACCAGTTTTCCATTATGGTACACAAAAAATTTCCTTTGTGATATGCATATAAGAATTAAAAAATGCTTTCTTACTTCAACAGCAAGCAATGCAAAACTTGTGACTGGACTGATAAAGTAACTAGCTGAATGTTATGAAAAGGGTTCTTCTATTATTTCTTATATGAATCCTTAAAAGGCTTCTTGCCAAGACGGACACTTGTCAGTGGGGCTGTAAACGAGCCGAGCCGAACCGAGCTTTAGGGTGTTCAAGCTTATTTGATAAGGTAACCGAGCCGAGCCGAGCTTAAAATGAACCAAGCCTTTGAAATGATCGTTCAAGCTTGACTTGGTTTATTTTTTATGAACTTGAGATTGTTTGAAGCTTGGCTTAAGCTTGGTTCGTTTAGATGTTATCAAGCTCTCAATTCAAGCTTGGCTTGAGCTTGGTTCGAGCTTGGTTCGTTTAGATGTTATCGGACTTTCAATTCAAGCTTTTTTGATTGTTTGAAACTTTTGTTTGTTTGATTGGTT
>JBAMIE010184392.1:0-12775 GCA_037177295.1 Kaempferia parviflora | reverse complement strand
GCCGAAGGCTAAATATTAGATCTGCATCCTAAAGTTTACTAACAAGAAGTTTATCGTCGGTAGGAACTCTTGCTGCTAAATAAGTGACTTGTATGTTAGCAACCCTGCATCTAAAGGCCACCCGATCAACTTAGACATGGTGAAGTAGGTTTTTTTTTAATTTATTGGACAATAACTCTCATGAGCTAATGACACCACAACATTCAGCAACAGATCATTAGAATGATAGAACTCGGACTATATATATAAAACAGACATCCTAGGAACCTGGTGTCGGTGATTAAGAACAAGTCTACGACTCTCCCATCTGGTGTAGTCGAAACCTTCACCCTCCAAATTGTAAGCTCCAGCTCACATAACACCTCTGTGACATCTGCAATTTTCAAAGCAAACTTGGAAAGACATCCCAAATTGATCAACCGGGTGCTATTCTAATGGCAATAAATTGCCCATAAGATTCAGGTGATATGAAAAAACAAAAAACAAAAAATATACATGGCACAATAAAAATTGAAAGCAGAATCTGATCTGAAAAAGTGCCTGTAAAAATTGCTCAGGGAAGGAGAAGCTGAGATGATTCAAGATGTAAAAAATGTTCTATCACTGTTGAGAGAAAAGACAATTTAGAGTATCACAATATCCCAACAGCATTTGAATAGATAACAACAATAAATGATACCTCCTACAACGACCTATGGCCTACACATGAAAGGGTCAAAACAGAACTATATTATAGATAAAAAAAAAACTAGAAGAACTGCTGAAATCTACTACTACTACTACAAAAAATATATATATATATATAATACTAGAGGTAATATCCATAAGTTTGATTGAAAGAAGTCAAAGAAAAGAAATATATTAAGAAAGAAAAAATTTACACAACAGAAGGCAGAAACTTCAAAGAAACTTCAGAGATCTAAATAAACTAAGCAGCAATAGGAGGAGAAAACAAGAGGAAAAATCTGACACATGAACCAGGATAAGACTGAGTGGAAGCAAAGGTTACCATGCAAGAGGCCCGTCCTGTCATAGCAGGAGAACTTAAGTAGAAAGACTTGTGGTTTCTGCTCGGCAACCATCTCCTGGTGTTTGGTAAAGTAGTAGATCTCATTCCCGAATGGGAGGGATGCAGGCGGGCACGCTTCCACCAGTCTCTTCTTCAACAAATTCCACCTTGTCGCCTTCCTTCCTCTGTCCACAACCCAGAAAACCACATAGCACCATCTCCCATCCGTGCTGAAATCTAAACGATTCGCGTTTCAGTTTCTTCCCGGAAACCGCATCAAAATCGAATTTTGTTTTTTTTTCTTATATGAAAAAATAAGAAATCATAACAGAAATCGCATCTTTAACTCAAAAAGGAGGAGGGCATTCCGCCTTCTACAGTAGTGAATCCCGATTCCGGTATTTATATGTTGAAAAGAAAAGGGAAGGGCGAAAAGGGGAAGATAGGTGTTTCGCACCTCCCCGAACAACGCTCAGCCCAAAGAGGAGAATCACGCGGCAGAGGTTGCATCCGAGTCCAGTCTTGTCGGGACAGCTTACAGTGATCAAGATGGGGTCTTCCGGCCTCTCCGGCGGCCGAATGATCACCACTTCGTCGCTCGGCATGCCCATCCTTAGCTCCGTGGTTCCAACGCCGCTCGACTCCAACAGCTTTGTTTCCTCCGGACACGCTTGCCGTAGGTTGTCGCCCCTTGGGAGGGCACCGAGTAGGCAAGTAGAGTAGAGCTCGAACAGCAGCAGCAGCGTAGATGGTTGTGCTTGAGCAAATGCCGAAAAATGTGGAGTTCCGGTTTATATTTAGGATAATTTATACAAAACACCGTTAATTATGAGTATTTATGAAAACCTACGGAAATTTATTTATGTCCATTCAATATATATTATTAGATTGATTAAATAAATAAATTTAAATAATTTATTAAACTAAATAAATAAATTTAAATATATATATGTTTAGCTTATTAATATTCATGAACTGTGTTCATTAATAAAACTTTTATCAACCTACTAAATAAATAAATTTTAATTATCAAACTCAATAACTAATCAAACAAGTTTGAATTGAGAAGTCAATAACATCTAGACGTACTAAGTTTAAGTCAAACTTGAATTGAAATATCGATAACATCTAAACAAATCAAGCTCAAGTCAAGCTCAAGTTCATCAATAATAAATCAAGTCAAACTTGAACAACATTCATTTTAGGCTCGACTCAGTTTAATTCAATTACCTTATCAAATAAATTTAAACCCTTCAAAATTTGACTCAGCTTAGCTGATTGCCCTAGCTTTCGATTTTTTTAATCACAACGTGCTCTTGACCTTTTCTTTTGCCAGGTTTTTTTTTATATATTTAACAAAATTACTTAACTTAACCAATATTCAGGGGCAATTAATTAATATGGTTGTGAAAAGGAATCATGCCAATTGAATTGATATTTAATTAACATGGATAAATTTTGTACTAATCCAACATTGTCAAAGTGAGAAATTTCGGATTAACCAAACCTTAAAAGGAGAGAATTTACTTCACATATTCTTAACTAAATCAACCCCCAAAAAGAAGAATTTACTTCCATTTGATAGGGAAAGGCAAAATTGTTACGTTCCAGTTTGTTTTTCAAGAATGTTAGTTTCTTTTGCCTTTACCATGTTAGATTGGTCAGATCATATATTTATTGATTAAGAATACAATCATATCTAGTTAAAAATTGATTAGGTTAAAATTATTTCATTAAAGATTTAATTGGGTTCGATCAGGTCCCTTTGGTAGCTCGACTGATATTCAAATAAATTATAAGACTTATTAAAATTATAGTGAAAAAGAAAATATGTTGGATTAATATTGACATGTGTATTGTTAAATCTTTATCTAGGGAAAGTTAGTAAAAAAAACTTATCATAATATTTGGATATGATATGATCAAGCCAACCAGTGTCCCCACAAACAAAAATAGACTACAAGTTGAGTTGTGAAAGAACATGAAAGAAAACTCAAAAGTTTAAATTCGTGGTGCTACTACGTAAATTATCAAGATCTTTGTAATGAGATGTTCGCATTACATAAAATTAATTTTTATAATTGAACTTTTTCATCTTAACTCAACAGACCAAACTACATCCATGAGCATGTACTTATGCAACGTTCTTGCATTCTTTCTTGCTCTTCTTCCAAACCATGAAAGTGACTCACTCAAATGGACGTTCGAGTTCACTAAAGTACATTGTTGTTGAAGATAAACTCTTGTTGGTTTTATGCATAAATAAAATAACATATATTATGCGTATCACCTAAAGAATGCAAAACTTAAATAAATAAATTAGTCGAACAATATGACCTACTTAAGTATATCAAATAGCCTTTCTTATCGATTATTAAAGTGCCTATTGTCGCTTTCTTAGGACTTGAAGACATAAAGGAGAATATTATCCACTCGTCTATTGAAAATTATATTAAAAAATGTGTTTAATTGTGACAAGTAGATAATGGAACAAATAAAAGATAGAGATGAGAGATTAAAGCTCTTATTAAACGGGAGACTATATAAATATATATACCATGAATAGAAATGATGGGGGTGCAATTGCAAAATATTAATCGAAGATGTTGACTTACTAATTAATTTGTTGTTCCAAAAAAAAATATTAGTTTCATACGGATATTACGAGGAAGCATTTAATACGATACGATATAATATTATAATACAAGAGAAAAATAGCGAAGGAAATAGAAAATGTTATCTGACTAGTTTGTGATAAGAAGGAAAAAGGGAGAAAGTATTAATTTTTTAAAAATTTAATTATCTTTAAACAATATAAAAATAATTGATTGTTTCTGCCAATTTGGGCAAAATTACAACACCAATACCAACACAACAAAGCCATGGTCTATTGCTTAAGTAGGTCAACAGTTAAAACCTGAGATGGTTCAGATTTCTCAATATATCGAGATCAAATCTATCAATTGGCCGAGACGTTGAGTGAAAAGGATTTGGACGGCTAGTTAGGTTCTTGTGGTGGTAGTGCAAGGCAGCCTCCCCTGTTGTTTTTAATTTTAATACAATTAAAATTGATGAAGTTGACCAAATAAGCTTCCAGCGTCGACGTCTCTTTCATGGAGATCTGTCTAAGATTTTGCCTTTGATTCTTTAGTATTATGGATTTATCTTAAAGGCACTCATAAACTACTTCAATAAAAAAAAAGTATAATCATGCAGTTATCAGTACGCTGAAGATTACTAGGAGTTACAGGCAAAACAAAAGAATATCCAGGCTAAGAGTAAAGATACTCTCACCAAAGCAACTGATCATGCAGCAAAATTGATCAATCAAATTCCATGATCATCTTCGCCATGATCATTCGTCTGTGTTAGAAGAAACCTTTTGCATGATCATGGACTCGGCAGTTTGGATTGCTTCAGGTGATCCGGTAATAGTTACTTTCCTGAATGTTTTCGATTGCAAAAGGTATCAGAAATCACAATTGGTACGATTTATTGGCCAAACCAGAAGAGCTTATACCTATCCGATGTGCCAGAAATGAAATCACCTCTGTCTGATATCTTTATCCTGGCCCCACTAACCTGAAAGCCAGAAATTTACATGCTAAAAAGGTTCCAGGACCTCTGCAAATTACATTTGATGATTATAGAGATAGAATTAATTGCTATAGATATTCAGATATTTTTTGCATGAAGAAAGTAAATTATCATGTTGGGGAATAAAACTTATTGATTACCTCATTGGGGCATTCACTGAGTCTCAAAGCAGTTTGCGTCCATATAATTACAGTTTGGTTTTGCAAGGTGCTGTAGGAAAAAGTTTTCCAGTTTGGTTTTATTGTAGGTGTCATCGTGTTGAGCTCTGAAGTGCCATAATCTGATATTATTGTATAATGTATATTGGTACAGTACGTTGGTGTCAAAGTTTAATTTCAATTTCGATATATAATAGGTGCTACAATTTCCCTTGTCACAACAGTATTTAAAACTAAGGTGTTTTGAGATTAGTGTTGCTTGTTTCATTATATGAAGGGCTACCTACCTCCATTAGAAGATATTAATGGGGCCTTCATATACAAGTTTTATCTCCTATTGGGTTTGTGGGCAATAGTATGCTAAAATGGAAACTGTATATATTTTTTAATAGGAAAAGGGCGATTTCAACATCACCGAAAGTGGTAAATGCATATTAAGAGAAAAAAAAAACATCTTAAATTGCAATTTTACTAAGCATAAAGTGGAAGATCTAG
Organism: Kaempferia parviflora; assembly: GCA_037177295.1. Classification (NCBI taxonomy): domain Eukaryota; kingdom Viridiplantae; phylum Streptophyta; class Magnoliopsida; order Zingiberales; family Zingiberaceae; genus Kaempferia; species Kaempferia parviflora. Next base: position 7,516 of record JBAMIE010184392.1, on the reverse strand, counting down.
GAATAGAAAGAACCTAATAAAATGAATGAAATGCATCAAACGAAAGGCCATATTATAAAAATGCTTTCTGAAAGATAAACCTGACTGATCTCTGTTATGTTCCTTCCTCCACGACCAACAACAGCACCAATATGTTCATCAGCAATTCCAATTGTCACCGAATTACCCTGGCCTTCCTGAGGTCCACCAGGTGATCGTGAAGGATGTGAAACAACAGGTGAAGCTGTGCCCTGCCATGTGATCAAGGCATAAATAGCAAGGTAGAGACAATAACAAGTAAACTATAAGATGATGTTTATTTTGCAACATAAAGAAGTGAACATCAAACTATGGCCAAAAAAAAAAAAAAAATTCAAAAGGTACAACATCAAATACAAGATGGCATGAAAATCTTAAATTCATATAAGCTTCTCCAAATTAATTTTAAGCTTTCTAGAAACAGGACTATGTTATTCTGCAAGCATATAAAGAAAAAAAAAACAGTAGACTTGAATACTAATAAATAACCAAGAATAAAGAACCAAGCTTCTATCCCACAATGAGTGTTGACTAGCTTACATCTGGTCCACAAGTGTATACTAGAAATATCTTCAGGGATCAAACTTGATTATTTCTAGAACTGCAAATCATGCCACATGCAATTTTGATGAATCGACAATTTTTCAAAAGGATGTCCAATAGCTCAGCACCATGGAAAGCTGTAAAACAAGAATTAAGTGCTCAGAAGTTATCATCAAGCTTGCATATAATGTTTCTAGACCATCATTGAGGTAGATAGAGTATTTGTCAAGTTATCCCAACTATTTGGGGGTCAACTATATGGATTTTATCCCTTCATTTTTATTACATTAACTACAGTTTCGTTGTTCACTTGTTCTATCCCAATCCTTTACCTCTTCCACTTTGTTGATTCAACTCTTATAATATATTAAACTCTTTTGAATATGTTCATACCATCTAAACCTAATTACTCTTGCCATTGTTTTACCATCTATCAAAAGTTGCTTACTTTCTTATTTTCTCCATTTTTTAATGCCATCTATCCATCTTAACATTGTCATCTATGCTAACAAAATTTGTTAATGTGTTGCGTCCCAAACAACCCAACACAACTTTAAAAACTCTTCATTTCAACTATCTATAGATATTCCATTAATATTCCCTTGCTAAATTATATATTCTATATCTCTAAAACTCCTACTTAATTTTAAGTCTGTCTGTCTTATCTAATTTGCACCCTGATTCTTTTAGTGATACTAAAATTGCATTTCATACATTTAGTTTTAGTTATATATACATAAATCCTTTAGGTTTTGAACTTTTCTCTTTAATTCAAGTTTTAAATTTAATCATACTACTAATTAACACAATTATTATTGGAATCGAACATATATGGAGCAGATGTCTTGAATATAACTGGTGAGTACACTTAGTATTAGTTAAAAAAATACAAGGACTTAGAATTGACTTTTGACTTAAACCTACATTCATAGGAAAACAGTTTTACATTTTGAACAGCTATAACACTAGTGAATCAACTCAATGTAATTATTAGATATTCTTTTATTTTTCTAAAACCTTCCAAACAGTGTTATAAGTTTTCCCAAGATGCACAATGTTTTTTTCTCTCATACTTTTCCATCTTATTAAATAATTAAGATCTATAGTGGATATTCTAGTTGCGAAACTAAATTGATTCACAGAAATGCTTGTTTCATCTCTCCTCCCAGTTACTCTCTTGTAAAATTTTATGGTATTACATAATATTTCTAGATGCTTATTCATATTCATGACTCAACAATTTCATTGATTAGGAAAGATGTATTGTCATAACTACTAAGATAGCACAATGACGTTCTTCTCGACTAAAGGAATCAGAACAGAACTCTCAAAAACTATCAGATGATCATCTGGCAACCTTAAGAATGCCCTTCCTCTCCTCTCCATCAATGGAGCCATATTGTCTGGGATCAAATGTATTCTGACACAAATATTCAAAACCTTGGTTCTGTTCATTCATGGATTTATAAGATAACCTATTGTTTGGAATGAGATGACTAGTTAAAGCTTTTAAGAAAAGTGGTCTCTATACTCCTAATACACGTCTCCAAAAGTTTAACCTACACCCACTAAAGCTGCTTTAACAATAATGTGACTGTCAACATGCTTATGTATGGAAGAGACACAAACAAGGGCTCTGCCAGCAAACTAAAACTAAATGGTTTAATTGTCAATAAATGTAAGATATTTGATAACGCCATAGATTATAAAGAAAAAAACTTTTAAATAAAAATGAGAAATACATAAGAGAACAATGTCAAGGTTTTTTATCAGAAAGAATTATATGCAAAAAGAGTGTATATAACCTTGTTATTTGAATTTCTTCCTCCAGATCCATTTGGTCTGTAGGCCACAGGACTGTATGCTACAGAAGGAAACATATACCCAACAGGAACACCAGGAAAGTTAATACCTAAAAGTAGGAATGAGAAAGGAAAGAAGAAAAATTAACAAATAATTTTATATACAGTCAAGAAATCGGTTATTTCCCAGGACAAAAGTTGTAAGAGATGTACATCGAGCCAATAGGATCAACATGGATAGGAAAGAAATGAGAGAAATATGAGAAAAAATTTAGCACAGTTGATTCACAAACATGAAAGAAACGGCAACAGTTCATGTCATATAGTTGGGCATAAATGTACACTAAGATTGTTATGCAGAGAAGGATGCGGGGAGACCAGAGAAAAAAGTCCCTAAAAGGAATAATACTACAAGCAATGGCACTGTAAATAAAATAATACAATAGATCATTAGGCCTTTACTAGGACAATATATAACCAGTAAGATATGAATAATTGCATTAGTTGGAAATTCCACAATCAGAGAACCGTCTCATTTTCCAATTTTTACTAGTAATAGAAAGTTGCACTAGATATGCTCCATGTCCTAGTCAAGGTAAAACCCTAATGATTTAGGAGGTGTTGTTAAGAGAGTTCAATACTAAAAAAAAAGTAAATACTAGGAGATGAGGCCATTTTGCAACAAAATACAAATTCAAAGCATTTGACTCTATATGACATTTTGAAATCATAAAGTGAACTTTGATATTTGACAGCAATGAAACTCTAGAGAGAATTTTCGTTTACCCTAGAAAGGAGAAAATTTCAATAACCTATATGAAGCTACAAGAGACAACTCGAGGCATTTGATTCTATAGGACGTTTTGCAATCATAAAGTGAACTTTGATATTTGACAGCAATGACACTCTAGAGAGAATTTTCGCTTACCCTAAAAAGGAGGGGAAAATGCAATTTTCAATAACCTATAAGAAGGTAATTCCTAATAAGCAAAGTATGAAAATTTTATACACTATGTTTTTCATTATTATTATCTTTTGAATTATAAACAATCTTTTTTAAATGATTTCAATTGGGTCTATCTAAAAGATTGTGAACTCAATTTGATTTTGCAATCAGTATCCAACAAATAGCATGTTCCCGTTGGCATAAGAGTAATTTATGGCCCCTCCTACTTTACCCACAACATGGTACATTTCTCCCTCAGGTACCGAAGTTTTAGTGTTTATTCTCTCCTCATATGATATCCATAGATCGTAAACTTAATTTGAGTAATTCACTGATTGTCATGCTGCAGATGCATGCAACCTCATATCGATAGTACAAGATAGGATTTCCAGCCTTGGATTATATATCATCAACTACTACGTAAGCCAATCTGGTTCCAACTATGCATTTCAGTTTTATTAAGAATAGAGATGTGAACTGTCATGTGTCTCAAATGTAAAATATTGTAGCCATCAATCTTTTTTCCTAAACATAGCCATTAAACGCATTGCTTAAGAGAGAGAAGCAATCTTCCGTGATGAAACTGACAATTTCCACTTAGTTCTATCATTTAAACTATTATTTAATTGTAATATCTAATTTCTCATTTAGCTTCTGAATTTTTTTTCCGGAAGACGATGATGCCATCGGCCATCTTATACTCTCTAGAAAATAATATACAGCGTCAATTGTCTCCATGATTTAGAAATTCCCTACTCAAACTACAGAGGCAGCAAGCTAAGTGAATTTTAAAGGGGATTACATAGTTGCCGCATATGACATAAACAGATTGCATGTGCAACTAAAAAATCTTATCTGGAACATTTGAAATAATTTAAACTAACCAAAATTTGACATAGAATCCTAAGATCCTATTGGGTGGCTTATAACTTGAAATGGTTAACATAAAGCTTTGTCTTGTAACATTTTAGATATTAATATTAGCATATAGGGTTAATAAATAAATCTATCCCATACCTTGTATGGATTTTTAGTTCTTTCATTACATTTAAAATTTTCAAATCTGCCACAAGACTTCGATGATAAATATATCATTCAATTACATTCTGTCCAACCGTTGTTAAATTGATAACAGAATGTCAACTTGGCAAAACAATCTACATCACATCCCAACTGAATAATTAATAATTTATCTACATAATACACCTATTAATTAATTTTAAAAAAGCAACAACAAAAAATGTTTGCCCCATTTATGTTAACTAAATTATATTATTGTTGCCAAATTTGTTTACTGTGGCTAATCTTCCAATTTTGCTAAATTTTGGGTTTCATACTTCAGTTTATTATTGAGAAGATCATGTTATTTTTATATATTGGAAATTGAATTTTTTATTATTACACCACCCTGTTATTTCTCCCAATTTATAGAAGATATTAGTAGAACCATGCAAATATGCAGTCAAAAAGGTGTTTCCGTTCAATTCTTGAACATTAAGCTAACCAATCAATACTTAATTTGTCTCACTTATATGCTTCTATCATTTAAGGTGTTTTATATATAGTGAAAATATTATTGTACATTCATACATATTCCAATATAAGTAATACAATATGGTTCTAAAAAAAGTAGCACAAGAAAAAAGAGAAAAGCAGGCAAAGGTACTTTTCATAACTAAGACAAACAGAATCACAATCATAATCCATCTAGAACTTAAAAATGAGCAAATAAGGCATCTTACAAAATCTAGAACTTAAGAAATAAGGGAAGATAAAAAAATTAAATAATGAACACAGGAGATACACCTGAATATTGGTAAGGTGAATTCAATGTCTGTGGATAGTGAGCATCTTCTATTAATCTTGACAATATCAAAAAGATTGCGCGCATTTGTTCTTCAAAAAGTCCTGTTAAAGTAACTAGCCTATCATTTAGCCCGGCATTATTATCCTGAGGAGATATCTTGATCCCAGCCCTTGACTCTTCTATAAATGACCTGAAAAAGTGGTAGTGCCTCAACTAATTACTCTCAGAATAATGTTTAAGGGCTAATATTAACAAGATAAAAGAGTCTGCACAGAGAAAAAGGAAAACAAAAAAGTAAGTCTGTTCATTTGTGTTTTGTAAATTTAGAAAACAATTAGTGCAATATCCAATAATAACCACAAGTTGCAAAGACTGCTTAAGGGTTGAAAATTCTTCTATTTTTCTATATAATAGAATGTACAATTCAAATATAAAAAAATATGCTTGAATAAAACTATACTTTATAGTTGAACCTCCTTTTCCGATTATAGCACCACATGAGCTATTAGGAACAATAAGCCTGACTTTTGATCTACCTTCAGCATCATTGCCATCTTCCAACTATGCCAAGAAAAATAAATAAATAAATAAGTAAAGGTGGTAAATAGTCCTTTTTAAACAACTAGAAATATCATATAATACATAGCTACAGACCTCACTGAACAATTTTTCCTGGATCAATTCCATAGCCCTTATTACATCTCCAAGTACCCCAGAAACCAATAATATTCTATCGGACGTTCCTGGAAAAACTTCATGGTTACGTGACAGCTGAATACGAGCTCCAGATTGTGACTGGAATTCAGATATTGTAGATCCACCCTTGCCAATGATACAGCCAGCTTCCGTGTTAGATACAAGAATTCTTATGTGTGTTTGTTTCTCGTCATCTTCTGAAAATATTTATATTCAAAAATCAGGTTTGTTGATCTAAACAAGAAAGAAATCAAGAATATATGACTACAATGTAGTCTGATAGCACAGACAAAAAATGCTTCAACATAATACACAGCTGTTCTTGAAAAGGTGCACATATTGCACGATGAAGAGGCCTGTAGACTAAAATGTTTCAACATAATAGGCATCCATACTTGAAAAGGTATATAAATTGCATGAGGAAGAGGCTTGTAGACTACTTGATGCAGGAGAATGGGAGTTTGGATAAAGTGGTAAAAGAAAGGAAAACACAGAGACTTACATCATAAAATATAGCATTCATAGCAAACCTGTTTCATTTCACTTCGATTCACTATATAGCTTAGTCAATATTAGCATTCTCATACTCTACAAATAATATGACAGACTGTATAAGGGAAAATACAAGCAATGACATTACATTAGCGTTCCGTAGGCTAGAAAAACCACGAAAAACTTGAACATATCAAATAAACACTTCGTAGGCTATTTAACACTTTTGCTATTAGTTTATCATTCAAGACTGAATGCTTTTAATCATTTTAATCTAGAATAGTGAGTTTCTGCCACTTAACGAGCTAAATTCAGAATGAGATGCCATATTATTCAATAATAAGCTACCAAATATACGGGACAGACCATTGTCATTATAAGACTGCATCTTTCTAGGTATGAAGAATAACTAAATCACAAAGAAGACACAATGTAAATCAACAGGAGCAACTCCGTGCTAATTTACAAACGCGAATGCAACTGAGGCATGACCTAATTCGATATGCATAAAAGGGACCTTGATATCAATGAAAGTCCACTCAAATCTACAATTTTCTTTTTTTTACAATCTTGCCTATCATGAAACTGATTTTTTTAAGCAACAAATAAAGTCCGCCAAATAATTCTGTATCGAACTCTAAATGGTCTCGGAAGCACAACGCAACACACTCATAGACTCTAACCTTGATCCGCTTCCCTACAACTACCTCAAAATCCCATACCAGCGTCCGCCATATTATTTGCAAACCAAAAATCAACTCAAAAGAAATGTACCGATCATCTGCTTACGGACAACGAGAAGCGATGGATTTTACCTGCAGTTGGAGATCTAGGGGGATTTGATCGGCGAGGGGCAGTATCGGGGGACAAATCGCGGTGCTGCTTGGGGGACTCCATTGCGACCGGCGGCGGAGGCGGGTGGAGGAGGCTGGGAATGAGGACAAGGTCTCTCTCTCTCTCTCTCTCTCTCTCTCTCTCTCTCAGTCTCTCAGGCCATTCACAGAAAAGGGGAAAAAGGGAAAAAGGGAAAACGGGAGAGGAAGGTCTCGCTAACTTGCTACTGTCTCCTCTTTCGCCGCACTGATTGATTCCTTTTTTCTTCAACTCCTGTACCAATTTCGACGCCTCAAGCAGTTTAGGGATAGTTGTGGGCCCAAATGTGGCTCGGCCCAACAGAATAAATATTGTCGGCCTATACATAGTAATAATTAG
>JBAMIE010184360.1:0-12780 GCA_037177295.1 Kaempferia parviflora | reverse complement strand
AGTTGTCGCGGGGGGGGGGGGGGGACAACGTCCTTTGGAGGGCTTGGATATTCTTTTCCCCCAGGAACTTTCCACCATTTGCCCAAAATAGACATTTACTCTAGTTAAGTTTGAGCTTGTATCACGTTAGAGTATCATACATTTCTTCAATGTTCTCTATCAAGCCCCCGACTCGGGTATTTTTGATTAGGATGTTATCCACGTATATTTTGATATTCCTACTGATTTGATGTTCAAACTCCCAAACCATGAGCCGTTGGTAAGTAGATCCTATATTCTTCATCCAAATGAGATTACCGTATAATAAAAAAGTACTAACAGAGGTGATAAAATTAATCTTTTCTTGATCTTCCAAAGCCAAAGGAATTTGATGATACCTCTGGTAGGTGTTTAGCATACATATAAACTTGCATCCGACGGTTGAGTCCACCAATTAGTCGATGCAAGGGAGGAGGTAACAATCTTTTGGAAAAACTTTGTTAAGGCCTCGGAAGTCAATGCATATCTCCACTTGCCCCTGGTTTCGATATCAACACCATATTGGCCAGCCAAGTCGAGAACTGGACTTCCCGGATGTGCCCCACTTCTTTCAGTTTCTTGATCTCTGCTTGGATCACCTGATTCTATTCAAGGGAAAAATTCCTTTTCGTTTATCCGGTGGGTCCGATGTCTGGGAGTGTATTCAATCGGTGAGCCATCACCATCGAGGAGACTCTTGTGATCTCTTTGGAAGACCAGGTGAAGACATTGTAGTTGTGTGAGAGGCACATGATTAATTCTTGCTTTAGCCTCGGATGAATATCACTCATTATTTCGATGATTCAGGCAGAGACATCGTGGTTGTGTGAGAGGCGTGTGATCAATTCTTGCTTTAGCCCTGGATGAAGATCATTGGCTATTTGGGTGATTCCATCTGGCAAGTCAGGATGAATCTGTACATTCTCTTTGCCTTCAATTAAGCAAATCACATGCACTTCTTGGATGACTTGTATTGAAGCTCCCTGTAGTCGTTGAACTTTACGCGAGTCGATCTTGATAATGTTGACATAATACTTTCTAGCCTCCAATTGATCTTCTTTTGCCTCTTCGACTTGATCCCTCCACCGAAAACATAAGCTTCTAGTGGAAGGTAAATACCACAGCTTGGAACGAGCTAAGTGTCACCTTTCCAATATCACATTATATGTGGAAACTGTATTTACAATGAGGTAAGGCATTCGTCTCGTTCTCATTGCAGGTTCCTTCCCTAAAGAAAGGGAAAGAGTGATTTGGCCCATGGGATGCACTTCATGCCTCCGTACAAGGAGGTGTTTACTGGATGCAGTTCTTCCTCATCCAACTGCAACTGGTCAAAAGCCCATTTGAAGATGATGTTAACGAATCTTCCTGTATCCACAAACACCCTTTTCACCATGTATTTAGAGATCCGGGTCTGGATCAATAGGGCGTCGTCATGAGCAGTTTCAGGTCTTTAGGCCCGAAGATGATTGTTGGGCTATGAACTTTCCTGGCTCATTTGGAATCCCCGTATGTTCATAGTCCCTCAGATATCCATTATTTCACCCTCTTTCTCCTTCCCTTTTTTCCGATCTGTCTTTCGAGGAGACCGGGAAAGAGGTCGAGCTTCTTTTCTCGAAGGAGATGCTTGATTGGTCTGATGATGAGTGGTAACTCATTGAGACACACCAATCTCTTTCATCTCAATGCCCTAGTTCATGTATTGTCAAAGCATGTGTAGGAGAGAAGAAGAGGGACAAGAGGTTAGAGGAGTGAAGAAGGAGATGAACAGTATTACAGTTTGTGAAAATGAGGTACGCATACCTTTTCTCACAGGGGCTCCTACCTTTTATAAGCTCATAACTATCTATTACGTTCTCCTCATGCCCCTCGTTTCCTGCAACCGTTGCCACATTTTCAGAAATAAATGACCATTACGACTCATTTACTTCAGAGTAGATAACTGCATTTTTTTGCCTTTCCCGTGATAACAACAGTGTTATCCACGTCCTTAATGAATAATGGCTCGTCACTTTAGTCCTTGATAGTTGGGGCGCCATTTTAATTTAGCCAAAGGTCCCTCAGCATCCGAGTCAGGAGTCAGGAATACCATAGTATAACTTTCTTGACTCTTGACCGTCACCTGTGTCAGATTATTGACCTCTTTAATTAGCCATGCGGCCTCCGCTGATTGCCCCCTATCAACCATAAAAATAAAAATTACTAAAAGTAGTAAAAAGTTATTCGGATCCTCCAACAAGTAACTAAATGATATTTTTTGTTACCGAAACTTCCCGGTTATGGGTTCCTCAATAACAAACATAGATTTTTAAATTTGCACGCGGAAGTACTGACAAAAACTAATTGCGAGTCCCGAGTCAAAAATTATAACCTATTAAAAATTGAATATACTCTTAGATTGGTGATGAATACTAGTGTTAAGTTAATTTTCAGATAAAAGTTTAGTGAGGAAATGTGCAAAAGAATGCTTGGAAAATAAAATGTTTCTTATAATTTTCATTCATATCAGAAGTAATTATATCTTTTGGATCGATATTCAATAAAATTAGGTGTGCTCTTTATAGAGTAATTTTATTTTAATATCTTCCAAGAAAACAACAAACTATGGAAGAGAGATGGAAGTAATCATCCTAATGAGAATTTGCATGAAAACTACGTAATTTAATAATCCAAGAAAGAATATATGGTAACGGGGAGATGGGCGCCGCCCACTCGTTACTAATCATCCACTGCGGTGGCCCACAAGCTACTGGATCTATTTGCTGTACATTTTGAGTTCATCAAATTAATACATTAAAGCCAAAATCACACATAATTTTCCGCACAGTGGCTTTCAGTTCATTAATTCAAATACAGCCCGGAGAAGGATAAACTTTGATCGTTTTACGACGATGATTGGCTTGCCAGATCACAATTTGCAGCTAGCTAAAGATTCTTAATTTCTACTCACTGGTCATTAGCCAATTAAGAACAACTAAAGAATTTCTCCTCCTTTTCCATTCCCTTCTCTGTATTTATTTCATGGTGGATGAAGCAGGGATCAGGTCACTGGTTGCAATGCTGTGTCTTCTGTAAAGCAAGAGCAATAGATTTTTCTTTTGCGCTCATGAAAGCCGGCATTAAAAATGCCTCGATTTGACCAGAACATGTGCCTATTCAATCAATAATTATAAAAGAAATCAAAGGCAAAGTGTTTAATTCTAAAGGGAAGAAAAGAAATCCAATAATGGTTTGTTTGAGTAATTATCTCATCAGCTATTGCTTACGGGCAAGGTCTGAAAAGGAAATTTGTGGCTCTCAGAAGGATCAAGGGGTGAAGGGAATGTTCCATGCAAATTTATTGAGATGAATCTCCATCAAATGCAGCGTCAGGTCAAAGGATTCATCAGACTTGTTGTTTTGCGTCCTGATTGATGGGCTAGCTAGCTGATGCCTGTTTCAGTTTTGGGAAGTGATAACAACGTCGATACAACAGGAACTTTTGGGCAAATATTAGGCTCTAATTCATTCTGAAATCATGTAGATTTTGTGATCAATTTATGTAAAGGAATAATAATAATAAAATAGGGACAAAGCTAGCGGCAAGCACATGAAGAGCAATGGGCGGCCCTTCAACTATTTAAGTAGCTCGATCCTCCTCTTCCTTCCCCACTCCACCGCAAGTCTCAATCGGCTTCGTTCCCCCTCTTAAATCGCCGTCTTTCACGTCGCTTTTTCATCTCGTTCAGAACTTAATTCCACCACAATGGCATTGAATTGTTAAGCCTTGGAATTATAGATTGCCTGCCTGCCTGCCTGCAACAACCTCCTCTCCTCTTCTCTGTTCCAGTTAAAGGCCGAGCGAGAGATTATGGCTGATCAATTCGACTTCCTGTCGCACCGGAGGTGCGTGTGGGTGAACGGTCCGATCATCGTCGGAGCCGGGCCGTCGGGGCTGGCCGTCGCCGCGGGGCTGAAGGAGCACGGAGTGCCGTCAGTGATCCTTGAGCGCTCCGACTGCATTGCCTCGCTCTGGCAAAAGCGCACCTACGACCGGTTGAAGCTTCACCTCCCCAAGCAGTTCTGCGAGCTGCCCAAATTCCCCTTCCCCGCCGACTACCCCGAGTATCCCACCAAGAAGCAGTTCATCGACTACTTGGAGTCCTACGCCAGCCACTTCGGCATCAATCCTATTTTCAATCAGGCAGTGCAGTCGGCGAGGTACGACGAGACCAGCGAGTTGTGGCGCGTGAGGACCACTGGACCAGCCGCCGAGGTCGAGTACATCGGCCGCTGGTTGGTCGCCGCCACCGGCGAGAACTCGGAGAAAGTAGTCCCTGAGCTGGACGGGCTCAGGGAGTTCGCCGGCGACGTGATACACGTGTGCGACTACAAGTCTGGCGAGAACTTCGCCGGAAAGCGCGTGCTGGTGGTCGGCTGCGGCAACTCCGGCATGGAGATCAGTCTCGACCTCTGCGACCACAATGCCTTCCCAGCCATGGTGGTCCGCGATAGGGTGAATATTGGATTGCAAACATTTGATCATTGATTCCTGGTTAATTTTACTCACCAGCCGGATTTCCGTCGCAGGCTCATGTACTGCCGAGGGAAGTGCTCGGAAAATCAGTATACGAGTTGGCCGTCGTGATGATGAAATGGCTGCCTCTGTGGCTGGTGGACAAGATCTTGCTGGTGCTCGCTTGGTTTGTACTCGGGAGCACAGAGAAGTACGGATTGCGGCGGCCATTGGTCGGTCCTCTGCAGCTGAAGAACACGCAGGGGAAGACCCCTGTTCTCGACGTGGGTGCTCTTGCCAAAGTAAAATCCGGAGACATCAAGGTCGTTCCTGGAATCAAGCGCTTCTCCGCCAGAAAGGTGGAGCTCGTCGACGGCCAAGTGCTCGACATCGACTCCGTCATCTTGGCTACAGGATACCGCAGCAACGTGCCTCAGTGGCTTCAAGTAAAGATTCATTTGCCTAAATTGATTTGCAAACCCGCTCAGAAATGTTCATGGAGATTGATTGATTGATTGATTTATCAAAGTTTGCTTCGTTTTGCAGGGATGTGATTTCTTTTCCAAGGACGGGTTCCCAAAAACTCCATTCCCAAATGGGTGGAAAGGAGAGTGCGGGCTGTACGCTGTCGGTTTCACCAAGAAAGGACTGGCCGGAGCTGCCTCCGACGCAGTGAGAACGGCGGCAGACATCGGCAGGATATGGAAGGAGGAACTCAAACCGGCCAAGAGACTCTTTGCTTGCCATAGAAGATGCATCTCACAGAACTAATCAATCACTGTTATTTGTTTCTTTGTTGTATGACTGATTTGGATTGTAGATTATTGTTTGTAAAGTAACTAGATTGACAAAAGTTTTGAGAAAGTATCGAGTCTTTGTACAAATACCTTCTTTTCCTCACTCTTGTTACATCATAGTTCATATTCCTCTTCTCTCCTTAAACCAAGCCATTTTGGAATTGAATTACAAGATCAATGATTACAAGTGCCAGAGCATTTCATTGCTGAAAGGAGAATGTAGTGACAGGGACTTTACAGTAAAGATGGACCTGATTCTACCCTACTGGTCACCCACATTCTGCTCTGTTATATAGCACAATGCATAGAAAAAGGAGGAATCTTTCAAGTGCTTTGCCATTTCAATTCTTCCGGCCTGAGGCATCATGCAATTTCACTGGACCATTTCCTTTTGCCATTCCCGATATATGGAAGACGGCACTTTTCATTATTGAGGGATCCATGGATTCAGAGATCCCTCAGGCCTGCCCACCACATGGCCTGCCCACCATTTACTCCCCTCTGCCTCAATAACTGTCGATCGATCGATCACCACTTCACTTTGTCGTTGTTCATCGGAGCAAACTGTCATGTAAACATCTGATCATGATTAGAAATTTTGGTACGTTTGACTTGGAAGGAGCTGAAAGGGAAAGGTCAGTATCAGAATCCCTGGTTAATAAATTTTTGTCTAGGAAAATAAACCATCAAGTAACTAAAACTTGAAAATGTCATTCTATATTGGTCGCATTTCAGTTCTTTAATACCTTATCAAAGCGAAAGGGATTAGAAGGCCCACCCTATGATTAGATCTGGAGTGTTATCTCAGACTACTATAATTTTTCTGTTCAACTGATGTGAGAGAACATTAATTGTTCTTGAATGCCATAACTGAGATGGTGATCATTGCAGATAGGATCACAAAAATTCCTTGTGCAGCCCAAGGAATGGAGAAAACCTCTAAACAGCTTTGAGGTTGTGCAGCATCAAGGTTGGGGAGACTTGGAAGACAAGGTCGTGGTGGTCCTTGTGAGGGCCTGCTGAGCCAATACAATGGTCCCATAGCTTTGGCATATCTTGGTTAATAGATAGGCAGATAAATGTCATCAATCGTATCACAGATTGAGCATATTGTGATGGGAACATGAATCCATATATCTTCAGAAAGTTAATGGGGTTGATTCTTCAAAGATATACTTTCATATATGTTAACTTTTGTAGTTAAACAGATGATCAAATCTGTGGAATAACATAAAGAGCTTGACTTTGTTTAAAGACAAATAAATTTACTTAGCAATAAGGCATATGTGTCTAAGTATATATCTTGCTCTAGGGACTGAGGACACTTCATGCAAGGGCATTGGCTACTTGAATGTCAGTTTGAGTAGCCACATGCTCTACGTCTCCCCTTGGCAAGTTAGCTCCATTCCCCCACCTCAGCGGAGCCATATCTACTTCAAGCAAATTCGGACTCAGCCTTACTCTAGCTTTCATCTAGAATGATCAGTATTCACTTTGGTCGAACTACTTGTGTCACCCTAAAGGCCCATCCACCTCGATCAATTTGTTCCTCGCCTTGGCCGAACTTAATAGCATCATTAGGCATCTTGGCCGAATTGTGGTCACCTCGAGTAAACTATATGATGTGGCGGAGATTACTTGGTCAACACAATGTCATGTGGGTCTGACCTAGTGCCGAGTTCATGGTCGGGTCGGTGGACCTAAACGCGGAGTCACATAATCGTGGTCCGAGATCTGAATAGTCATGCAACTAAATTTTAAGACCTCCAACAGTCGAGTTGAGTACCAAGTGATGTTGGTCAGTCTATGTGGGGCCAAGCATGTGTGGGATTGCTAAAATCATAGTTCATTTAGATTCTTAATTGATAGCTCGACAACTTGAGAGGGCATATGAAGTCAAGAGTAATCGTACATAAAGGCCTACTAGAAGATGAAGGCTGAATTCTAAAAGGTTGTGTTGTAGAAATTACCTAGGGAGGAGAACAAGAAAGTAGACGAGTTGGCTCGGATGACTAGCCCACTCACTAAATGGGCTGAAGAAGACACAGTGGTCCAAGTAGAGCTGGTGGCCTAGGTTGATCAACCTCCAATTCTTAAATCCAACTAAGCAAGTGTAACTCAAACATGAAAGTCTCCTCAAAGACCTTGGGCAAGTGTAACTCACCAAGCAAAGGGCTACACGGTTCGCCTTGGTAGTCGACAACCTATACAAGTGGGCTTTCTTTCGTCCTTTATTTAAGTGTGTGGTCCGACGGAGGCAAAATATGTGATGCAGAAGATTCATGAAGGTAACTATGGAAGCCATGTAGGGAGGAAAACTTTGGCACGTAAGGTACTAGTAGCAGGGTATTTATGGTCGACCTTGGAGCGGGACTAACACGTCTTATCACAACCTGTCTAGACTATTAGAGGCATCAACAGCTATCTCGACATCCGATAGAGCTCTTGAAGGCCTTGATAGCTTCCGGCCCCATTTGACTAATGGGGGTTGGAGATCGTAGGTCTCTTCTAAGTAGGGTCAAGTCAAAAAAAAAAGTTTCTTTTAGTAGTTGTCAACTACTTCTCAAATGGATGGAGACGGAGACTTTGGCTCAAATCACAGAGAAATCGTCTTCAAATTTCTTTAGAAAAGTATAGTCTGTAGGTATGGATACCCCACAAGTTGGTATCGATAATGAGAGGAAGACTTCGAGAGCAATGCTAGGAGCTCAACATACAATAGTCATTTAGTCTATCCTCATAGCAATAGTCAAATAGAGGTGGTCAATAGGAGTTAGTCCGGAGTTTGAGTAACTGGACTTGGTTTGGCACACGGACGCGGAATGTGTACTGGCTTGTCCTGCGGATCAAGCTGTGTTCATCCGGCCCATCCATATCACAGGTTGGGCTGAGCCCGGCATGTCACAGTTGTTTGTTGCTACGTCTACTTGGAGCGGCCCAAGTTGGACCACGCCGGGCGGGGGACACAGGCCGCTCGATTGAGGTCAGGATCGAGCTTTGTCTGGTGCGGTTCTTGATTCGGCCCAATTGAATGATCTTGATCCACGCCGTCTAGGCTTCGTCCGCTACTACATCTAGCCAGCATAATAGTCGTTCTTCTGGATCCTGCAAACTCCAAGGCAGCGCGATGGCAGAGGAAGCTGCAACGAGCTCCATGGCAGGAGAGTTAGCGGTGCCGGAAGGCGAGAAAAAGATTCAGATATACTCCGCGTCGTTGTCCTCTTCTTCAGCAAGACAAGTCACCCCTTTTTGGAAAGGTAAAACCCTGTTTTGGCTGCAAAACCGTTATAGATAAAGCAGGCATCGCTGAAAAAGGCGTTTCTTTGATCTCGCCAGATTGTTATAAGGTTGAGAATGTTCTTTGTAGCTATATTGCGTTAGTTTTTTATTTTTTTGTTTCCCTGAATTCTGCAAAAGAGGGGTGGGCGTTGATCGTTTATCAAATCCCTTTACGAAAAGTTTCACGTAGGGCTTTCTCCCATGAAACAATCGTTCTTTCATCTTCTTCATGTCAATGTGCCCTTTTGCCAAAACCAAAACACAGCTAAGCGTGGCAGCGGGGATAAGGTACTACACTGCCCATGCCGAGCTCATGGTCACGGTGGCCTCAACCATTATTGAGGCATAATTTTTTAATTGATAAAATTGCTAAATTATTTATTTTTTTTGAGACATTGTTGAGCATAAATAACATTTTATTATTTTCAGTTTTGAATTTTTTTTCCTGCTGAAAATATACTAACAAGTATTGTATTCGATAAACTATTTATGCATTGAGATTTTTTTTTTTAAATTTTTTTATAAGCTCTAGTATCTCAATTGTTGATTTTAATTCTGAATTTATTATTTCTTTTAAAATTTTTAATTCTTAAAATAAATTTAAACCATCAATATTAGATAATATGTCATATTTTAAAATCCAATTTTTTTAGAAAATCATCTCCAAGCAATTTTAATTTTTCTACATCATATAAAAATCCAAATTATCTTTATATCTTAAACTGTTCAAATTTATTTTGAAGTAAAGAAATGTCATGACTCATGACAACAATATAATTGAAATAATTAATTTTAAAATATTCTTTAGCTGAAAGTCTCACCTTATTGTTTCATTCTTATCAAATTGTTTGTTTCTTTTAATTACACATTGTTTCATGAAATTTTGTTTCTACATTCTTATCATTTGCAATCTCTTTAGCAGATGTGAACCCATTTCTCTATAATCATTAAAAAAAGAAACAAGTCCTTTTAACTGACGTAATTCAATAATAATGTTCATGTATTCGTATTGTGAAAATTTATTAACAATATTAACAAAAAATAATATATCATACCAAATAATCATACCTAATAAAAATTCAAAATTTTCAATCTCATATGTTGTTAAATAGATTGCTTCACATTTTGTTTTAAGATCATCAAGTTTTGCAAATTGATATAAAACATCTCTTATTTGTGGAGTTTGATATTTTGTTGCTTTAACACAGACTTTCCCTATGTGTCTGTGACAATGGCTTAAGAGTTAAACTAGAAACATGATGTTGCAAAAAAGTTCATCTTTTTGTAAAAGCAGAAAATAATGAGTATATACATTGTGTTACACTTAAAAATATTATAGCACTAGGACAAGAATTAACCATATCACAAAGTACTAAATTTAAACTATGACAACCACATGACTTAGGTAGGGTCGGCTTAAGCCATAGGCCACTAAGGTCTATGCCTTGTGCTTCTATTTTATTGGAGACCCTAAAAAATATCAAGATAGTTAGATATAAATTCTAGAGCTTTTTATACACTCTGTGGCTGTCATAATCTTAATTTAGTACTTTGTGACATGACTAATTCTTGTCCTAGTGCTATAATATTTTTTGGTGTAACACAACATATATACTTGTTATTTTCTTCTTCTACAAAAGGATAAAAAATTTAGCAAGACCATATTTCTAGTTTAACTCTTAAGCCATTGTTATAAACACGTTGAGAAAGTTGTCTTAAAAGTGTTAAAGCAATAAAATATCAAGCTCTACAAATAATAGATGTTTTATATCAACTTGCAAAAACTAGTGATGATTCAAAAACAAAAAGTGAAGCAATTTCTTTAGCAACATTTTCAATTAAAATTTTGAACTTTTATTGTATGATTACTTGATATGATATATTGTTAGTAAATTGTTACAATATAAAAATATGAATATTGTTATTGCATTAGATCAATGTCTTGTTTTTTTTTTAATGATTATAGGGAAAATGAGTTCACATCTGCTATGATTTTTGTTAAAGAGATTGCAAATGAAATGAATGTAGAGCCAAAATTTCATGAAAAATGTGCAAGTAGAAGAAACAAATAATTTGATGAGAATGAAACTAATGTGGTGAATAAAGAATCTTTTAAGATTAATTATTTTAATTGTATTGTTGATCATGTTATTTTTTTCACTTCAAAGTAGATTTGAACCATTTGAGATATATAAAGATAATTTTGATTTTTTGTATGATGTAGAAAATTTTAAATTGTTTGGCGATGATTTTCTAAAAGAAAAATATTTGAATCTTGAAAACTTTCTAAAAAATGACATATTATCTAATATTGATGATTTAAATTTATTTCCAGAATTAAAAGTTTATAAGATATAATAAATCCAGAATTAAAAATACTAAATCTTATAAAAAAAATTAAATTGTTTTCCTAATACATGAATAGCTTATAGAATACTAGTGACAATGCCTGTTAGTATAGTTTCAACTCAAAAATGTTTTTCAAAATTGAAATTAATAAAATCTTATTTACTCTCAAGTCTCAACATGTCTAAAAAATATTAAATAATTTAGTAATTTTATCAATTAAAAAAATTATTATCAAATCTTGAATATAAAAATTTAATTAGTAACTTTGTATCTAAAAAAAATCAAAAAACTAAATTTTATATAAAAAACTAATATTTATTATTATTAGTTTTTTAAATTGAGGCTCTAAATATTTTTTGAGCCTCAATTGGATCCTATTTTCTTCATACGATTCAACCTTTCTCTTATATTAAAAATTAAAAATTCATAAAAATAAAAAATAAATTGGTTGCCACTATAGATGAGGGATGATGGGTGTTTTTATAGATTTTTTTTTAATGAATTGTGATGTTATTTTGTAACTTTAGGACCAAAAGACCATAATGATTTTTTTAAGGAAAAAGGTCTTCTGTTCCCTTGTGAAAGGGTACGGGTGGGAATTTTCAATTGGTTGTGTTTAGGTTTGTTGTTCACAGAAATTGCACCCAACTTAGGCTTGGGCTCAACTCCATTTTGACCCCACTAGCGGAATGTGTTTGGACCTAACCCATTTGACACTACTCATGGGTACCCAAACAAATCCATACCACTTCAAGACATTATAGTTTCAACCTGCAACATTCAAAATAATTGCAAATTGACCTCTAAAAATCACTAAGTTAAACATCTAATTAAAACCAATAATTGTATACCTAATAAATCATAATACCCATCATGTTTTTGATTAACATAAATCATGTGAAGTAGAGGAAAGATATACCAAAATACAATAATGTCTCTTCCTCCTCGCATGTGCAAAGACCCATATGCACCCGTACCAAGAAAGGAAATTATCATTGAGGTAATCAAAAACTGTACCTTTTATCTCACTTCATAGGCAACTCTGAAGTCATTTATGCCTCCAAAGTATTTAGATGAAGCTTACTTCGATGAAAACTTGCCAACATTCCCACCACGCTACAGGCTGACTTAGTTGCAATTTTAGTATACATATAACAAGAAAGTCTTGAACAATAAGTTGTAAAGTAGGATACTCTGTATCATTTTGTCCTCTGACTATGTAAAAGTGCATGGTAAAACACAACTATCTAAGTAATTCCTCACTACATATTTTACAATGGCATTATTAGAGGAACTAAAGAATAAATTTGTGTTCTTGCTAATGAGAAGGATGACTTGCAATGCTAATAGATGAAGTTGAAGCCAGCTGAGAAACATGATACTTCAACTTAGATGCCCTAGATTGAGAAAAAACTGATGTGAAGACTGAAGATCCCTCCATGAGAATTCATATGAAGGGTGCTTTCCTACTGCTGGATGAGAAGTGAAAGCTGCACAATGTGTGCAACTAGGATCAAATCGCACTGCAGTCAGCAGCTGGATTGCAGCCATTATACAATTTCACTCAAGGAGGTCTGCTCCTCAGCTTTATTTCTACAATGGTACTAATAAAAAAAAATATATAACATGTTTCCTTAACTTTTTCAATCTTATAAAATACATTCTCACCATGAAAGGAGAAAAGTATAACCTACCATTTTCATTGTACTTGGGGTTAAAATTGTAGAGCCCGCCCTTACTAAGCTTACTTGGCGGCGCTACTTGCCTCTACTTAACTTAACTTAAGCGGAATAAAGCCTACACATGCTTGGGGATATTTACAAATTTGCTTAAAATCAAAAT
>JBAMIE010184351.1:0-12781 GCA_037177295.1 Kaempferia parviflora | reverse complement strand
CTCGTTCACGAACAAAATGAAAATCAATTTCCACATGCTTTGTACGAGCATGGAAAATTGGATTAGCTGCAAGATAAATTGCTCCAATATTATCGCACTAAATTTTTGGTGCTTTATTTGATGCAAGATGAAGTTCAAAAAGAAGTGATTGAAATCAAATAATTTCATATATTATATTGACTATAACTTTATATTAAAATTATTCTAATAGAATAATTATTATAAAAATATTAAAATTATTTTAATAGAATAAGTTTAATTAATATTATTATTCTCTCTTACCATGCGAGCAGCACCGAGCAGCCGCCTCTCACGCCTCCACGAGGATGGCCCTGCACGACCGCTCACCTCCAACGCAAGCACACTGAATTTTTTTACTTTCCCTCTTTCTCCATGCATATTATTTTCTCTCCCCTTCTTTTCCATTTATTTTCTCTTCCACTGTTCCATGGATCTATTTTCCGAGAGATTCCTTTCCCTCCTCAATCCGCGTCTCGAAAGAAACAAGGCATTAAAGCTATGGAATTCTTAAAAACACGTCTAACTTTTAAATTTCTAAAAAAACAAATACTTATTTTTCATTTTATCACTCCCACTAACCATTATAAGTTGATTTCAAAAGAACAACATTTTTATGAATGTTAATTTTTAAAAATTAACACCATTTTAGTACTACATAAATATTAAAATTAATAGTGTTAATTTTTTAATCAATACCACAATGATATTATTTTTGAAATATAATATCAAGCACAGTAAGACTATTCTTTTAAATATAGTACCACTATGATGCTATTCTTTAGATGCAGTATCAATATGATATTGTTCTGTGAATAGGAGTAAAATGAAAAATAAATATGTTTTTGATAATTCTGCTTTGGTCAATGGCTATAGTTTTTTCAAATAATTAAGCTCGATCCTTCAGACCTTCACCCTCCAACTCTCCTTGGAATTAGTTAAAATATGCCAATGTCAATCAATATCCTCCTCACTAATAAGTAATTCATAGTTTGAAGTCAAACCATGAGGGCACCCTCATGACTCAATCAAAGTCAAGTCCCAATTGTATTAGGGTTCAGTATGCAAGGTAAAGGCATATAATCTAGAGTTATTATCAGTGTTTTTGAGTCTAATTACGAGGGCACCCTGATGATCCTGACCATTAGAGTATTTTTGATTTTTAACTAAGGCTTAAGGCTTTGAGCAAGTGTTTTGTTGGTAACTATATTAAGTTTGATCATGTTAACCGAGGAGATTGTCGTAAATTTATTAAATTTACAGATTGTCCTGGGCTATAGGTCAACCCAACTCTAATTTTGAATTTGTATTTGGTTGCCTCCATCGTGTAACAACCGTCTCCCCAATCTTTGCCAGCCAAGACCTAAGGATGGCTAGGTTTGATCACAAAAATGTAAGTTCAAGCCTCTCCTAACCTAATTCTGATCCATCCCTATACTATAGAGTTATGTGTATGTTTAATTACTTCGATGATGATTCAAGCTTAACGATCATTGAATCATCATGAATAACAAATGTTATGTATATTTGAGTTTAGTTAAGGTAGACTATTGTAAGGGTTGAATGGTAGCTTCCACTTAGAAGAGTGTAGAAGAGTATTATCGAGACAGTTAGTTGTATTTCAATATTACTGTTGAATTGGTCATCTAGGAGTTAGATTGTCGATAACAATGCCTAGCCTTTAAGCTGAAGTTTGGTTGACCTACAATTTTAGTAAGCCGACCATGACAACATATTTTAGGAGTCAAAGCTCTAGGTAGGTGGGTATGTTAGCAAGACTTTGTGTTTAGTCGACTTAGACTTAGGTTGCTAGATTTGAAGTCAACCCTTGCGAAGGGTAATCAACTCAAAGCTGTTTTTTGTTAGTAAGAAAATCTTATGTTTGAAGATTGGTAATTGAGACTTTTGATAAAGATACAAATTCTAGATAGTAACCCAATTCAATAGCAATTTTTATAGGGTAAAAATAATTTTTTTTTAAAAAAACTTCTTCTTATTAGAATCATCCAAACAATGTCACTTCCCACCTCAACATATTTTATTTTTAAAAATACTTTTATTTTCAATCTTATTATAACAACTACAGAATCATAGATACTACAACATATATAGACCCTTGAATCAAATTTGCTTCAGTCTCATTGACCAAGGAGAATTTATTGGTCAATCAAAGCAAAATAAAATCACCATTATGTCTCATTTAAAGGTCAATTTTGATGGTTGTTTTGGTATTAGAACTCACATTAAAAAAGCAAATCTCAAATATTCCTCCATCTTTATGAAGTGTCAAATATGCCATTGAGTTGAAGATAAGATCTTCAAGCCATGTAAAAGTCTTATTGTTATTTTGCTTTGTATCAACACAAGATAATCGTCGGGCTTATTCCGATCGGGACATTGATCCTAACACTTAATTGCATAAATTCTTTATCGTTGTCATCAGATTCATTTTTTCCTCTAAAATCATCCATCACCCTAGCATCTATATTTATGTGCCTTCTCTTTTCCCCTTCGTAGAATCAAAAACATTCTACACATCACACCAACCATCAACTTCACTTGTAAATTCATTGATTCTCATGTCTCTTTATCCACTACTATAGAATTAGAATGGAACAAGTCTTGATGGGAGAAGCTCTAGGCTCGTATCCTGGCTTAGTTGTGACCTTCGGCTCAATTGGCGAATCAATTCATCAAGTTGCTTGCACTAGCACAGACCTAAATTAGGGAGAATTTGGCTAAAGAACACCGAGCGAGGAAGATCTCAACCGAGTTCAAATTTACGAACCTGGTTTAATGCGCTTTAACCACAAGAAGCTCGATTGAAAGTCAGTCAAACTCCGGCGAGACAATAGCATCGTGTTGAAGGTGGTTGACGTTGGGATTTGGTTTAAGCATTTCAGGAATTGAATGAGGTTTTTGTGCCTCATTATTCAATGCATTTGGTTTAAACTATTTTTCTTTTTATTTTTTAAAAAATTATATTTTTTTAGAGAATGACAATTTATCATTCTCTAATTTTCTAGAAAATACTATATCTTTTTCTGAAAAATGAATATGAAAAATACAAACCAAACATTATTTTTCAGAAAATATATATTTTTTAAAAAATAAAAATGAAAAACACTTCAACCAAACGCACCCATAGAGTTGTCCGTTTTCAATTTCTAGAGTCTGCAATTGAAGGATATCTTGTTCAATCCAAACAAGGTTTTCAAAAGAATGAATCACACTGCAGAGCTGACATCTCTGAATAGCAAATGCAACAAGTTTCAAACCTTTTTGAGTCTGCTTTTATCAGCTACATTACATTATTGTCTTAGTGCCTTGACAAAGATGCAGAATAAAGAGAGAGCATGTGTTCTTCCTCCTCATCAATCCATGGAGGAGACAAGTCAAGTATGCAGACTTTTTTCTCCACTAATAAATTGTCCTTGCAAGCAAAAAAAAATAAAAATAAAAAAAGTCCACCAATGGAAAAAGATGGCACAGAGATCACTGTTTCTTGGAAGATGGAGAAGGAATAAAGTTAGGGAAACAGAAGTCAAAGAAAGGGGCTGCAAATTAATGGTGGTGGTGAGTATAACAAGGACCCCTTGAATCAATCCATGGCCATTGGCCAAGTTTCCCTTGCAGTATTTTAATCCATTACTTGAGGGTTTGTTCAGTTTTTGATCAAACTTCTTGTGACAAGGAAAGGCTTCACCTTTCAGCTGGAAACAAATGGGTGAGTGGCTTCTTTATTGCCTCACTGTTTCCTCCACCAAACAACTAATTCAACTTGAGGTCAAGGTTGCCCAAGAGAAAAGCACTCACTCAGCAAACAAGGAATGGCACATTAATGCATTCAATGAATCCAGGAGAAGCCATGAATCGAGGCCATAACGAAGGCAGATAGTTGCAAAGGAATCGTAAAATAACTACTCAGTAATTCAGAAACACTAGACAAAATGAACTCATTTAACTTCAGCTAATGATGGTGTGATATCAGAATCTTGTAATGTTTACAAGGAAAATTTTGGGGTTGAATTAGTCGAATGTGTAAAGCATGTACATACATTTTCTCAACAGCAAGCCGCAGATCTTCCGAGTGGAAGAAGAATGGTTTGTTGCCATGATTGACAGAACTAGGTTCGCCTATTTGCCCAATTCCTAGATTGGTTTCTGAATTTCTGAATAGGTTGCCTGTTGATGTGAGCTTGCTTTGGTAAATCTTGCAACTCCATCACTTGTATTGTTCTTTGTTTTTTTGCTGCATCAAATGAAACATGTGATAGCTATCAGACCTGACTTTCTAAGTCGAGAGAAACAGATTGAATTGGCAAGTTAACAAACCATTTTCTGCTTGCTGATAGCCTTCATGAAGCTTGCGCTTTGCAGCTTCGAGCTTAGCCCGCTTTGCAGCTTCGAGCTTAGCCCGCACGGATGTTTCATCGGAGCATTTTGATTTCTAAATGAAATTGAGGTGTTTAGAAAATCCAAGCTCCTTTGAACAAGCAAAGTTCCAAATGTCCAGATGAACTTACATCTTGTGGAATCATTGGCAGCTTTCTTTGAAGTTTAGCAGTATCCGGTGGCAGTTTAGTTTTCGTCTCAATGCCTATTTGTTGCTCGGATGTAAACCTCATCGGTCTGCCAGTCCCAGATTCAGCACTCAAAGGCTTGGTTTCCTTGCTGAGAATGTTTTGCGAGTTTGATTGCCCGATAGAGAATCTTTGTGGCCTTGATTGCTTCATCTCATTATCATGTCTTCTCGCATGAAGATTTTCTTCTGAAACTGCCGACTTTCGTGCTTCCTGCTTCATCGACTCTAGTCTTTCATCTCGAACAGATTGTTTCTGCATCCACTTTTCATGATTTTCTTGTTGGTTCCTTCGAGTTTCCCATTGCTTGTCAAAGTCCCTAGTGTTTCTAAGATCTGCGCAAATGGTAGCGAGACGGTATTAGTAATCTAGGTAACTCGATAAGAAGAAACCAGAAAGTGAAACCTGGCTACTCACTTCCGTCATCGTCCATTCCATCAAAGAACTTCAAAACCAAATGGCGGGCAAACACATCAAAGAGAGCCGGATCAGTAAATCACAATGATCAAAATTTAAGCGAATGCTACAAAATATATAACATCTTGTTATACCCCAGAAAGCTTGATGGAGGTAGTCTGAGCAGCAAATAGAGCTCCCTCGTCTAATGGAGGAGAAGGAAGCCCTTCTTCTTCAAACTCACCGGAATGAAGAGAATGCACAGAGTTCTCTGTAAATCACAAGTTCTTAGCTATGTTAGACGATAAGAGGCCAAAAATGGTCCATAAGGCCACCAGAGAGAAACATGGCACACCGGCAATGGCAGCAGTAGCACTGACCCATTCATCGACTAAAACCTTCCAACCACTGCCCAAAAATAAAACCGAATTGATTAGAAAAATATAAAAGTCTCTTTAACCGTTTCCGAATCACTCAATGCACACCTAAAAGGAATTAATAGGGGCAAATTGATGTCCAAGTTAAGGGAAGATGAAGCAATGAAGAAAACACTAGTTGCAAATGTGTTGTTACAAGCTAGAATTGAGCAACATGTTTGATATGAAGGAAACTAAATTTAAGAAACATGCTTGATATGAAGATCACTTCATAAATTTCTAAGAGAAACATACTCGATGAGAGTTCGCACAAGGTGTCGAATTTGCTTTGAAGCATGTTTTCGCAGAACATTCACAGCCTTTCCGATCTCGGTGGCCTGTGTTCCAAAAGAATAGTTAGAGGAGATTCATCAATTCAGCTTTAGATTTCTCTGACTCGTGAGAGGAAAGGGATTCAGATGAAGTAAATAGCACACTGAATCAGCACCTTGAGGACGTCGACGGTGAGCTCCATGAGTTGCAGCCGCCTCAACGACTCGAACAAGACGTTGTCAGACTGCAACAGAAGACTCACACCGTGAGAAAGGTTGAGTTTTTAATGCAGTAGAAGAGGAAGGGGAGAGGGAAAGACCTGATCATGATGATCGGAGAGGACATCCTTTATGCGCAGGACCTCTTCGAGGGTTTGGCCCTCCTCCTCGATCTCTTCGGTGAGCGCCTCCGCCTCGTCGAAGGTGTAGTTGCTTACGACGCGGTGGGAGAACTCGGGGCCGTCGTTGCAGCTATCGACCTTGCTATCCTTTTCTGCGCTCGCAGCCCTCTTCACGCTGCCGCGCCCTTCCTCCGCCTCGGCCCCATGCGGCTCGACGCGATCGCAGGCGAAGCACCGCGGGAGCAGCGCGGCGAAAAACTTCTCCACGATCCGGTCGCGCCTGCTCCGCAGCTCCTCGGGGTAGTCGGAGGCGGCGACGAGGATCGCGTGCTCGATCACGTCGAAGATGTCGGAGTCGGCGCTGCGGAAAAATTTCCGCCAGTAGTCAACTGACCCGGAGGAGCTCGCCATGGCGGCGGCGGCGTCAGTGGAGGTATTCAAGGTCGCCAAATCCGTCAAAAAAAGACCTAAAAAAAAAAATCGAATCTTGAACACCGATCCCGCGTCCGATGACCGGAATCGCTCGATTGCCACAAATATTTTCGCCGATCAACGGCGGCTTAAATTTTTGTCTCTATATCAAGAAGAAAAACCGATTTTTTCCTTGAAGAAACATAAAAACAAGATTTTTTTTTTTCGCTCATCCACGGATGAGTCGGATGTATCACAGCCCAAAAATGTAAAATTTCTTGAAGAGTGAGGAGGAAAATTCCGATCGTCTGTGCAGCTCGATCGCCGCGGGGGTTGTGCCTTTTAGTCGTAATCCGACGATGATGATTATTATCTTCAAGCTCCGCACTTATCCGGATCCCCTTTACCACCCTCCTCTCTCTCTCTCTCTCTCTCTCTCCTTCTCTCTCTTCTCCTTGCTTTGCCACGTGACCACGACCGCCAAATTGGGTAGATGAATCGACCGTAGAGTCAGTTGCCTGCGAGTTTTTTCTCTCTCTCTCTCTGTCAGGAAGATTGATCGAGTCCAAGCCGTAACTTTGGCCCGCGGTATGCAGTTAGAGATCCAACCTTTTCCCGCCGCCCCGAAGGAACAGGTGGACGCAGTCCGCTGTAAACGAAAACCAAATTTCGCTTAATCATGGATTATAAAAGGGTTAATTAATGTTTTATAAGCGATTAATCAAGAATTTAAGGTTATTCGAATCTCAACGCTAACGTATTGTAACAAAAAATTGTGAGTGAGACGATAAATTTATAAAAATTGGCAGCAATGAACTTCCACGTATGCTTTTTGATTTATTTTAATTGTTAATGGAAAATTGATCGGAGAAGTTAAATATCTAAATTATAAAATAATAATAATAATAAAGAAAAAGGTTATTTAATAAATTTATTATATATGTCTTTACATAATTTTAATTTTTGTTAAAATGTATAATTTTTTTAAAAAATATCATAATCTTGAGATCTGAATATCAAAGGGGCCTAATCTTAAAAAACAATCAGTAATTTATTGAACCGCGCATATGCAATTTTTTTAATATACAAAATGTTGATTCCACTTCCATATCGATTGGGGAGGGTAAGGAGTAAGATTTGGGTTAAATTTTATATTCACTATATTTATCTTCATCTACTATATCTAGATATTTAACTTAATACCTATCTTTATACCCATTGATTGCGTATTGATATCTTATCTGTTATTTTATTACTATCTATTATTTTTTTTTAAATAAAAAAAAAATATTTGATATACTCGTCAACATAAAAAAAAAAAAAAATGATTCGCTTGTATCAGCGTCCTCGCCAATCTGTCCCTAAGCCAACACAGAGAAAGTAAATCATAGATGACTACTAACTATTAGTGCAAATGGTCAAAACATAGAGGATACTCGTCAGCTCTCATATGGCAAATATGATTCGCTCACCTCCAGTGACCCCGTCAACTCGTCCATAGACCAACACATAGTAAGTAAATCACAGGGAGCTACTAGCTATTAGTACAAATAGTTAAAGCATGGGGGAGGTATATATTCGGGCACGCTGAGTTTCAACCTCAATATCTCATGTGACAAATCTCCCATACCTTAACTATCACACCGCTCCGAGAAGAACTACTCGTCAGCTCTCGTGTGGTAAAAAGGCGAATACGCTCGCCCCCAGCACCCCTGCCAACCCGTTCCAGACTAACACAGAGGAGGTAAATCACAGATGACTACTAACCATAAGTGTAAATGATCAAGATATAGAAGAGGTATATACCCGTCAACTTACTCTTTCAAACAAGTGCTCTTCCATTCATATTTGATGTCAAATTTCTCATTAAATTCAAAAAAATTATCATCCCTAACATCTATATTAAATCATACAGTCCCCTGGGCTATGGTGCGGTAAAGGTGTTTAGTTGTCTCCCAGGTACCTAAGGTTCGATTCCCAACTACGGTGGTCGGTGGGAAACTTTTATGGGGCCTAACCGACTATCCCCAGAGATCTTTGGATACGGTGGAATAATAAAATTAAGTATTTATGAATTAATTTTTATTACGAAATTATTATTTTTAGATAATTGTAGAATGTTGGCTGCGGCGTAATTAGGTAAGTGAATATATAATTATATAGTCATTTTTAATTATATTATCAGCAATTGAGTAAACATACATCAATCTATTACTATATAACGTAGGGTTAAAAGGGACAATAAGACCTAATAAATTAGTTTGACTGAGAGATAAGGAAGTTCTAATAATTTTGTTGGAATGAGGGATAGAAAATCTTGATGGGTCAGGATCAAATGTCAAACATATAGATTTTCTTTTTAAGGAGAGCTTTGTGATCTTCGTTTAAGAGAGAATTGTTGGTGTTATAAGGTTACAAATAAATTTTCACATTAGAAATACATAGAAAATATTATAAGTTTAAAAGAGGAATATATCTTCATTGGTATCAAATATTTTTAATAAAAATCTAAAAATAAACTATAAGAACTTGTCCTAAAATAAATAATAGCATATTTGAGAAATCAAAATTTTTTTAACTTAACATATAACAGTTGAACTCATGGAATTGGATTAATGTTCAAGGTCTTATATACTTAAGGAATTTAATTTAAGAAAGAAAAAATGAATAAGATTGATGACATTTCTAAATCAATACATATATAAAAAAATAGTGATTAAATTGAATTTAAAAAAAATAAAAATAAAGAAATGTATTTTTAAATAAATATGGCGATGCCTTTAACTGATTATTGCTATTATTTAAATCAGAAATAAACTAGTTAATATCCATCTAATTATATAACTATTTGTTTTTTAAAACCGAGTTAAAAGGTCCTTTAGATAGATACCCCTGAAATAAAAATAAATAAATAAAAAATAATCAAATTATGCAAATAATAATAGAAGGGTAAGGAGCAGTGGGCCCCATGACATGACTGGCAGGGGCGATGGGCTCCTTTTTGACTTGAAGGTGGAGCAACATAGGTTGATCCAACGGTAAAATCGACGCCTAGAACTCTAATATGACGGTGATGGTGAGAGTTTTAAATTTAACTTAACTTGAGATTGTAGGAGATCAGGGCGGTGACCCGGCTGGTTGCCGCGTAAGTCGGCAGAAGTTCGAACGCCAGCGCGATGCCGTAACCTCATGCGAGGTTGCCGCAACAATACGATGCGATTTCTTTTTTAAAATATTTTAGTCCATGCAAAATAATTATTTTTACATAAAAAAATAAATTATTTAACCCTTGAAAGATGGACGATTAGATACGATTGAGTTAGTTAGAAAATATCCAACCGTTGAATATTGACCGGTAGTTAAAAGAAGCGTACGACTGTATTTCCTCTCACCAAACTCTTTTTTAAAGAGACAACAAAATATATTAAAAGAAGGAACATTTAATCAAATTGTTAAATTCTTGAGTGAGAAAATGAAATTAACCTTTGGAAAAGTTTTACACCTTTAAAAATTAACATCAAAATTTATTAAACTAAACACTCATACAAATATCAACGTGACAATCCATGAAGATTGAAATTAGTTAGATGAAGTTTTTTTTAAAGTTAAAGTTAATATTTAATAGGGAAAACTACCTTTTGCCCCTGTGTTCTCTATCCAGTAACATTTTATCTACCTGTATTTTAAAAATAACATTTAACTCTCATTAACCTCTAAATGGAAAAATTAAATGAAAATAAAACAAAGTTCATCATTAAAAATCTGCTCCACATGATCAGATGTAGCATATAATGAAGTAGGAGTGATTTTGGTTTAACAATTTAGAATTCTAGCATTTTTTTTAAGTTTGCTGAGAGTGGTGGAATGAGTTTTTGACTAACTATCCCTTTCATAGTTATTATTTTCTATTATTTTATGCAGGTGCATGTATAAATTTTATAAGAATTTTTACCGAATAATATAATGACCAGTTTAATATATTTTTCCCCTCTTGAGGTTATTATCAATTTAATAACACAATTGTCTTTTATTCATTGTATGTTAGGTTCGATGATATATGATGAGAATATTTTTAATAATAATTTTATTTGATTTTGGTTCATCAATTTAAAATTTTAGTTTTTTTTTTTCATTGGATGAGAGTAGTGGAATGAGTTTTATTTTTTTGTTAGTTATCTCTTTTAGAATTGCTATTTTATTTATTATTTATGCTTGTATATATATATATATATGAGTATTTTTATAAAATGATATACAGTTAATTTAATATTTATTTTCTCAGTTGAGATTATATTTAATGTGATAAATGACCTTGTTTAATTGCTATTTCTCATTTAAAACGCTTGGTTTGACTTGTCGCTTCCTCCCCACGCTGCGCGGCCACCTCGCCTCGTCTGCCGCTCAACAAACTAGCAAGCGTGCATCACATGCGAATGCGTAGCGTAGCGTAGCGCAGCGCCTAGCGCGAGGTGTTCGACGTTCTGCGTCAATGGAGACAAACCAAGGCAAGGCAAGGCAAGGAAAACATGCATGCCAACGGTTGATGGGTCGACCACGTCTCTGTACATTGGGAAACACAAAGACTTGGCACACAAAATGCATGTTCTTTGCCGGGAAGGTACAATGACAGATGTCATTGCCATGAGGATAATTTTTTTTTAATGTGACCCAAAAAAATAAATTATTTTGATAAATTATTTTCGTAAAATTGATGATCAATTAATCGACGTAAAGAACGGAAGACTACTGTCAATTAAAAAAATAAAGGTTCCTCCTTTATATTATATCAATTTTATTTATACATATATAAGTGGATTACGTTCATTCTAGGTCCCTAATTTTATTTTATGACTAGTAATTTTATTATTTCTAGAAATTTTATTAAAAAAATATATAAAGAAACTTAAAATTCAATCTTCCATATTATCTGACAGTTAGATATAGGCTACGGTGGAGCACTAAACATAGGATTAAAAAAAAAAAAAAAAACAAAATCCAACCAGCACAAGAAATTTATCTCTGCATTTGACCTATTGGGACTGGTGGCTAATTATTTGGACGGTCACTTGTGCTTTTTAATTTTATGCTGATGAAAAAATTTTATGGGTCATCTCTAGCTAAGATTAGTTGATTGTAAGACCAGAATGCATATATTACAAAAATGTATATAAATGAATTCTTAAGCATGATGCACCGGTAAAGTATTCAGCCTCCCAAACACTCAGAATCATTTTCTTTCAGTGGGATGAAAAATATGAAAAGTTGGCTATTGGATATGGATTTGCTTGTGCTTTAATCAAGGGAAAGGCACGTACTTTCAGGATTAGTTGAGGGTTAGAAATAAGAATGTGAAAGACGACTTTTTATGTATGAGTTTAGTTCCACATTGGAGGTCTCAAAGCACTATGATTGTGAGTGAAACCTTCTAGGTGGCTGCTATCAAACTACCTCTCAGTTGGAAGGACTTAAAGAACTACTTGAAGCACAAGCGGAAGGAAATGAATGCGCAATAACTCATTGTTAAACTTCAAATTAAAGAAAACAACAAGAGTTTGGAGAGAACATTATTTTCTCAGGCTATTGTAAAGCAAACATGGTCGAGCACGGTCAAAACTTGAAACCGAAGAACCCCAAGACTTCGAAGATAGGACCTAGAGGAGACATAAGCAAGAAATTGTTTAGAAAGTGCTTCAACTGTGGTCGAGTCAGTCATAAATCTTTCGAGTGCAAAAAGTCCAAGAAGAAGCAAGAGGCCAACATGAACGAGGGACCAAAAATGGACGACCTCTATGCCGTGGTCTTTGAATTGAACCTGGTGGATTCAAACTCATGGTAATGGTGGATTGCTAATGAAGTCACCAGACATATCTGTTGCAACAAGGAGTTATTCCACAACTTTAAAGAAATCAAAGATGGAGAGAAACTGTTCACGGGGAACTTAGCAACCTCGAACATCATGGACTAACGAAAAGTGATGTTGAAGCTAACCTGGGGCAAGGAGTTGACTCTCAATAATGTGTTGTATGTTTCGTAGATTCGGAAGAATCTAGTGTCGAGATCACTTCTGAGCAAGCATGACTTTCACATTATTTTTTAGTCGGATAGAGTTGTTTTATCTAAAATGAAATTTTTTAGAAAAAGGTTATATAACCGATGGATTGTTTGAGCTCAATGTAATAATGATTACGCCTAAGATTAATAAAATTACAAACTCTTCCACTTATATGCTTGAGTCTTCATATTTGTTGCATGGTAGACTAGAAAATTTTAACTACGATGTATTTCATAGATTAATTAATATATAAAACATACCTACATTCCTCCTTGACCTGAAACACAAGTGT
>JBAMIE010184344.1:0-12782 GCA_037177295.1 Kaempferia parviflora | reverse complement strand
GGATCTAGAGCGCTAAACACGAAAAAAGAGTAGCTGAAAAATATATACTAAATCATTTCCAGAAGATCCATGCGAAGGAAAACTATATACTAAGTATTGTTAAAAGGGGATTCTACCTTTGTTGTGTGCCCTTTACAATCCCGACAGCGACCTTCTTTATTGTTTCCGGATCTTTGCGTGATCAAGCGTTCGCACCTCTACAGTATCCACACGAACAAGGATTTGGAAAAGAACCAAAGTTATGGTGCTACCCACAAGCAATGTTCGGCCAAGAAGATGAAGAAGAGGAAGAAGAAGCCAAGCATCAATAGTCATCCACGAAAATGCAAGTAAAAGGCTTTTATATTCATCCCATGAATACCAATAGTTGTTGTCTCTTGGTCTTCTTCCCTTAATCTCCATTAATCATCATCAATTCTCTTAATGGATTGGATGTTAACATATTGGATTAACAAATAATCCATTAATCTATTAACCTAATAAGGCAATGAGTCTAACTCATTAATCTAATGAATCTAATTCGAATCCATTTGAGTTTAACTCATTGAGCTAAATCTGAAATATACCCAATCTAATGGTTAGATTCATCAATTATCTCAATAAACCTAATCAACTCATAATTGACTCATAGGGCTAATACTAACAGTAAAAATAGAAGATATTTGTTAGAACGGAAGCGATGGTGGGCCTTACCTCTTCAAGGCAAGGTTGGATTCATTATGGTTTAGTAATAAATCAAATTGTTTGATTTAATTATGAACTAAAATTGGTTCAGTTATAATCCAAGATGGTTTGATTTTTGAACCACTAATAGATCGAATCGGCTTAAAGGGCTTTGGGTTTTGGAGATGATTTGCTCCCCAAGTTATTGTGAAGAGGTATATATATACCCCTCCATGAGGAGAAGAGAGATTGATTCATTTGAATTAAACCTAATAGTGATTAGGTTTCCTTCCTCTTCTCCCTCTCTAGTGCCGCCGATTTCAATGTCGATGCCCCTTATTGTCGATTTTGGCGCCTATGCCTTTGTTTCCAATTTTGATGTCATTGCCCTAGCCATCGACAGCCTCCTGTGCTCCAGAAAATAGCTCCTAAGGTCGTCAGACAACAACAAAAGGTTGTTGTCCCCTTCTTTCTTTATGCAGCTGAGTTATCCTCACCACCGGGCACAAAGTCGAGTCGAGGTTCCTCTCTCAGATCACATCATCTCTCCGTTTGGCTAATACTGATTCAGAGATGAAAACTTGTGGGTTAGCGAAGCCGTATAGAAGATATCTCGGAGTGGATATCGATAGAGACAAACTTGGTTAAGTTTACTAGTTGATGTCTTTTCCTCTACACATCATCAGGTAGGAATAAATTCTTTATGAAATTTAATTCTATGATTATGTCTACGTATGTGTGTATCCTATATGTGTGTGTTGTGCTATTGTAATAATTTAGAAAATTATTATGCTTCCGATGCTTGCTTTCGAAATAAATTTTAAAAACACACATAGAGACACCTAACACTAAGTTGCCCATAACCATCATCCATATGTTAACTCTCATCATTCTAATGTTTCTAACTAGTGAGGGCTGACTATCTGGTTAAACCAAGAAACATAATATATGCTAGCCTTACAAAACTGATGATGTCCAATCTCATCAATTCATCGACTAGGAAATATTTCAATATGTACATAATTACATATGGAGAGAAGAGATACCCACTAATTGTGATCCAATCATAATTTTCTCTCATGTTATGCATTGTATTCATATAGTTATCTTATGTATAATTTTTAAGAAGAAATCTCTTCTTCAACTCCCTGTTTCATTTTCTCCCAAGCCTTAATAGGCCTCCTCTCTTCTTGACTCCTTTTCCTTTTTACTTCCGTCTAATAGCCACCAATTTCACCTTCGTTTCCTCCAAAAGCACACTTGAAATTAAAAAAAAATCTTTTAACATAATATAACCAATCGATAAAAGCATCACCCTGCATTAAAACATCAAATTTCATAAGTTCAACCTTATATCACCTTCAAATACTCAAAGGTCTTTAGTGGTCTTGCTCCTCAGCATCAGAATCATTGTTAATGCCAAAAGGATTCTAATCTTCCACTTCTTCACATGCTTACGTCTGTTTCTTCTTTGTTGGCCATTGAGTTGTTAATTGTTATTAGCCATAATAACCAATTCTGAGATAATTATGCTTGTTAGGTTCATACGATGAACTATTGGGCTAATGCGTTGAGTTTAATTTGGATTAGACCATTTTGAGTTAGAATCAAGTTAGAGCCATTGAGTTAGACTCAAGTTAGGCCTAAACTCAAGCTAGTTTCATTTGAGTTAGACTCAAATTAAGGAGGAATAATGATGATTAATTGAGAATTAATCATACAATTAAGAGAGGAAGATGAAAAATTAAAAATCTTTCATATTTATGGGATGAATATAAAAGGCTTTTACTTGCATTTTTTGTAAGAGGCTTTTGGTATTCTAGGCATCTTCTTCTTCTTCTTTTTTCTTTTTGGCCGAACACAACAAGAGAAGGTTTTCACTTCTTCTTTTGCCGAACAACAAAAGAGGCTAGCACCTCTTAGTTGTTCTTCTCCAAATTGAGTTCGTGAGACGGATGGAACGCGTTCGTGTGGATACCATAGAGGTACGAACACTTGATCGCATTGAGATCTACATCAAAAGAAAAGTTACTGTCGGGATTACGAAGGGTACGTAACGAAGGTAACTGTAACGTCCGAAAATTCTTGAAAATAATTTTAGAAATATTCTATGTAACGGCGCACTCACTTGGCTACCAGGATTCATAAACTCTAGTACTTATCCTAAAGGTCTAGAGTTCGAATCCTGGGGAAGGCAAAAATCCACTAGCCAGGGGTGGAAAGACTTTGTGAGTAACGGGGCCGGCCAAGGGGCCGCCAGTTGGGTGGACCAAGGGGCCGGGTCGTTACAAAAATATTTAACAAAAAAAAATAAAAGTAGAATTTCTCCATGATCATTTTTTTTACCCTTTTCTCCCTTTTCTTTTTGATTTTACATATTTTAATAAATAAATAAATAATAATAATAGACAATATCAATATCAAATATCCAAATAATAAAAAATATTAAAATTTTGTGATATGTTTTCAATAGTCTTTTACGGAAAAGAAAAAAAAAATCTAAGGTTTATTGCTAATATGATGACATCGCTCCACATTATAGGGAGTAAAGCTTTCATTGTTGCAGATGACATTGGAGGGAGTAAAGCTACAATGACGATCGAAGAGCAGACGCTGAAGAAAAAAAGGTGGAAGCTTTCATCTCTTCCTTCGTTGACAAGTGGAGCGACCTCTCCCTTCTTGGATCATGGGTAACAGTTCTAGAACAGTGCCTCCACAAAACAATGTCAACAAAGCATGGAGAAAAGAGCAATTAAAATATGGACATGTAATACGACGAAATTACATTTAATACGATGAAATTGCAACCAAAGATTGATCCTTTGAGAATAAACAACAAAGCATCGAGAATGACAAAAAGAGCATTGATCAAGGAGGGGAAACAGTATCTCATCACCGATCTCTCCAAAGATAAAGGAAGCAGTAGCAAAAATAGAGGAAGCAATGCCGAAGGATGAAGAAGCAAGGGTTATTGCCGCCTCAAGACGAAGGAAGTAAGAGAAGACAAAAGAGAGGCGACGATGGTTGAAAGAGAGACGTATTGATAGAAGTCCATATAAATCTCTAGGATGAACAAATGTCTTTTTCTTTTATTTTTTAAGGTTTACGAAGGGTTAAAAGTCTATAAATTTTAAATTTTAAAAAATCCATGAAAATTTATTGAAAGTTTGGATACCAAAAAATTTTCATGGAGTTTTAAAAAGTCAAGTTTCAATACCACATGACTTTTTAAAACTCAATAAAAATCTAATTTGGATAGCATTAAATTTCTATGGAGTTTATAAAAGTCTAAATTGAATATACTTAGACTTTTAAAATCTACTAAAGTCATTGAAAGTAATTAAAAATTAAAAATTTAAAATTTAATACACCCCCCTAAGCCTTTGACTTGTTAGTTAGGCTGATTTAACATTCTTAATTAATTTTAATTTCTTAATCATGGGTACCCTATATTTGTTGGTTCGAGCATTGATCGACTGATATGGTAGGTACCCTATATTTGTTGGTTCGTGCATTGATCGACTGATATGGTGGTTTAGTGGTCGATGTGGCCATTTAATCATCGGTGGTCAGCAAAATAATTCTTTTTCTTGAAGTCTATTACTCTCTTTCCACTGGTCCATTACCCGGCCCACTTTCTTATTAAATTTTTTAAAATAAAGACTTGGAGCACGCCCATCCCACCACTATCACCTCCAACACCCCCGATCTCCTGATCCAAGTTCCTACAGGGAAGGGAAGAGGTCGGAGGAGGAAGAGATATATGGCGATTCCAGTCGAAGAAGCCATTGCAGCTCTTTCAACCTTCTCCTTGGAGGTATTTCGAGATCCCAGCTTCGTTCCTTCTCTACTTCATTGCTTACAAAATGCCCAGCTCCTTTTCGGTGCCCTTTCATTTCTTTTCCATTTTTATCCTGGGGATTCTTCACATTTTTGTTAATGTTTCGTTGTTGATTTTTTTTTTCGGTTTCCCTTCGTCGTTTTCTTCTGTTTTCTCCACCATGTAACAAATTAGGGGGCATATAATCTAAACATTCTTCTTTTTATTTCATGTTTCTCTTTTTAGTTTTCACCTTAGCCTCGTGTATAGATCAACACAATTTGGTGGCGATGGTCCTCCTGAACTTCATCATACCACCACTCTTTCACACTTGGAGGGTTTCCGTAAGATGCACTGAGTTTACTACTTGATAGTCGGTTCTCAATTAGACTACAGTTTTATTGTTCAGAGAATTACAACGACAGTAAAGGAAATATGTCGTGGCGGTTGGCTATTTTTGGCCTAGGGAAAATTAGTCTCCAGTGCTTCTAGCTTGAATAAGCTATAATTATTCAAGTAGCGTTAGCTCTTCAATTTTGCAACATTTGAATTCTTAAGTGCACAAATTTTCAGCACATGCTGCTTTCAGATTAGAACTTAGAATTGTACTAATGAAATCGTGATTCTCACAGGATGAGCAGCCTGAAGTACAAGGACTAGCTATTCTTATATCTACTGAAAGATGCGCCACTAATAGTCCTATTGGTACAAAAATCTTCTTTTTAACTTTTTATCTATAGTAGTGAAATATTATCCATCATACTATCTGACAACTGAACATAATATAAAGCCTGTGTATTCTATTGTAATTTCCAATGGCTTTAGGAGTTTTTACCCACTACTTGTGTGATTTTGTAAGTATTTGAAAGTGCATATGTCCTGGTGATTTGATAAATCTTGGATAACGTATTAGTGTATTTAGAAATAGGAAAGCAACGTATGGATTTATAAGTTGAATGTTAAGTAATTTAACTAAGGCCATTAGACAAGGTGATGCCATGACTAAGTTATTTATTTCTATTATCAAATACTGCTCCTCAAGTTGAATCATCAATATCTGCAATGCTTAGTTTGTTTCCTAGCAACATATATCAGGTTGTTGGAAGAGACTTGGTAAAAATGTTAACAACTTATTCTTTGGAAAAGGTATATTAGTGGTGAGCATGGGTCTGGGTTAGATTTAAAAAGAAACTCAACCCAACTTGGCTAGGTTCGGGCATAATAAAATCCTTGAACTCAGACCCAAACTCAAAATTGTTTTTTTGGGGGTTGGTTACCTTTCCAAATTGTTTCGGATTATTTCAGGTTTTAGTCTTTTCTAGGTTTCAGCATGGTGATTACAATCTTATCTCCTAGATAACTTTTTGGATATTTGAATGTTAAATCAGTTGCTAGATCACACTCTAGGAATGAGGTGAACACAGTTGCTTCCTTTTTGGTTTGATGTGATCTTCAATGTTTTGGGAGGTATAGGATCACCATTATTTGATTGCCTTTTTTTTTAAAATCTCTGATGCAAGCTTATAAGTTTGTCAAAACCTACCTTACCTTACCATTTATAGAAATATTGGATACTGGACTACTCTATCAGGACTAGCAAGTCTTTTAAAACTAAACAAGTCACTACATCTATCACTGAGACTAATAAGTTGAGGGTGAGACTTTTCTGCATCTTGACATCTTCATCAGCATGGGCTATTGTTGTTCAAATAGTTGAACAAATATTGTCAAATGAGAGCCATTATATGAATAGAAAAGATGATGTTAAATTTAACTAAAATGAGGAGGGCCTAAGCTGTATGGATGCTTACTAATGATTGAAGCAACAGAAACTGCACCCATCCTACATGCTGTGCTGCCACCAAGAATCAACAAGTAGGAAGAACTACCGAGTAGAAAAACCACCAGGAATGAGTTAGTTCTCAGTCTCTGGGAATGTGGCGTCACTGTGTTAGGTGTTTGGGAGTTGTATAGACATGGTGAATTGGGCATTAGGAGTTGAGATTACTACTCGAGTCCGGTCTCTTACTAGCACGGTGCCTGGTGTCAAGGAGTCATGAGTAGGGAGAGTGGCTCCATCAGCTTAGATGACAAGTTGGGTCTTATTTTTTGGGAGCATGATGTCGGAAAGGACTGTAAGGAGATTCGGAAGTTGAATAGATATGATTAAACGATTGACTGAAAAACAAGGAGAAAAATCATGAGCTGAATATTTATGAGTAATGCATGTAGTAATTAGATATTTAGATTTAGGATGAATGAACTAAGAAAATAGGGTTATGACATATGAATTAATTATTTATGACTGCAACATAACTTTGTAGTCTATAGGTTAATTAAGTGGTTTGGGTTGGGTTTTTGAAAGCTCGACCTTAACCTAGGTCGCAACATATTAAAGGTTTTTTGCCCACTTCTGAGATATATGGTATGCTAATCTTCTTGGACATAATGACATCATGAATCAAGTGTTAGTAACCTCAATGTGTTTGGTGTGTTAATAAAGTGACTTAATCCACATCATCTAACGTGAATGAGACATGTCTTATATTCATTGTGCTACAAAGCTTTGTTTTTTTTTTTATATTTTATATATGTACAAAATACTAAACCTATCAACAACAATAACAACCAAACCTTATTCGAATCATCATATAACCAAGTCATTTTTTATACACCATTGAATTCTATCCCCTAGTATATCATCATCTAGATTTAAATACATTTTATCTTGTTTTATTGTTACTAACCAAGTCTTTTTCTATCTTCCTCTTTCTCGTTTGATGCACATATTTGTCATAGTTTCACGCTTAACTGGAGCATTTATTCGTCCTCTAAATATATGTATGCACCATCTTAAACGTGTGAGCATTTTTCGTAGAACTTCCCTTTAATCTTTAGAGATATTTTGCGATCACATAAAACATTCTCTATTTCAATCATCTTGCTTGTATTCTATGTAAGATATCTTTCTCAATTTCTTTATCCTTTTGCAAAAAGATATTAAATACTTAAAGGTCTCATCTTGACAATTGTCTCATTATGTCTAATATTGTTAAACTTAAATTTCATATATTCTGTTTATTAAGTCTAAGATCTTCACATCTAGTGCTTCCCGCCAAGATTCAAGTTTAGCATTTACTCCTGCACGTGCCTCATCTAACAAACAATATCGCAAATAACATGCAATATGGTACCGTGTCTTGAATGTGTCCGGTTTGTTTATGATTAGTGTAAAAAGATGGACTTAGAGTTGCTCTTTGATGTAATCCTATTTTTATGGGAAACACTTTTGTTAATCCGTCTAAAGTCTTTACTTTTATTGTTACATCCTCGTACATATCATTAATTAGTTCAATATATGCTACAGTAATGCCTCTCTTTTCTAGAATGCTCTCTGTTGTCGACCTTCGAAGCATGAATTCAAATTAATTTTCGGTTACTCTGGTCTCCTTAAATTTTTTTATTACTCTTTTCCAAAGTTTCATAACATGACTTGTTAGCTTAATACCCATATAGTTTGCATCTCCTTTGTTTTTATATAAGGGAACTGAAGTACTTACCCTTCATTAATTACATATTTTTTTTTTTGTTTTCAATATCAACTTAAATAACTTGTAACTCATTCAATATCTTGTTTCCCTAGACACTTCCATACCTCTATTGGAACATCATCGGTACAAAATACTAAAACTATTGTTATTTTTTTTAATATCAAGTTAAGTAACTTCGTAAGCTATTCAATACCTTGTTACCCTAGACACTTCTATACTTCTATTGTTTCCCTAGACATTTCCATAGAGTACATGTCCGTATCATTTTTTTTTCATGTATTGTTATTCAATTTATATGTATACATCATATTATTTAGCATTTGTTTTCATATATTTGTTACAATTTATTTATGAGTTTGAATATTTTTATTTGGTTATTCAATGTGCAGTGTTGTGTCATTTTGTGTTATGGATTCAATGCGCATTGGCATTATGTTGGATTTATTATTATTGATAGGTTTAGGGTTGTTAATAATAATAATAAATCCAACATAATCAATGCTTGAATCCAAAACACAAAATGACACAATACCACACATTGAATAACCAACGGGATAAAAATATTCAAACTCATAAATAAATTGTAACAAATATATGAGAACAAATGCTATATAATATGACGTAATTATACATATAAATTTGAGTAACAATAAACACATAAATTTGAGCAACTTTGGTAATTTCATTCAGTCCTAGTTTTGTATCTCCCTCCCTTTGCATTTGAAGAGTAAAGGTTGGGGTAAGTGATAACGCGTATGTCGTGCTACGATTAAAATTCAATTTACCTAACCCTTCTACACTAGTATAACATAGGAATGTAGCCAACAAGTGATAATCTTACTATCAATTTATTTGTATATGGGTTTGGGTTTTAGGGTTTTGATGTTGTAAATGGGGGCTTGTTAACAAATGAAAAGCATCCTGATCTAACCTCACCTAGCTAAACTACAATTGTAAGGAATTAAATAAAACATAAAGTAAAGCATCCTTAATCTAATCATAATGAGAACATAATGAAAAACATTCAATGAAACAAGACAAAATAGGAATTAAACAAAGTAAAATGCATTAACTAAAGTAGCAAAAGTGTAAGGGGCATTAAGACAAACACATTGCAAGCACAAGAAACTAAGTTAGCTAAGCTAAAGATAGAGCTCTCCCTTCGATCGGGGTGGATGATGCAGATTGATGCTTGTGGATGATGTGGATCGAGCCAGGAATCCCTAAGCTCGTGGTGGAGTTGTACACAGAACTTGAAACCCTAATCCTCGTGACAAATGATGGATGGATGTGAGCCGGAGCTAGGAACCCCTAAACTCCCGTGGATAAAGGTGGAGGAGATGACGATGGCTTCGATGGATGGTAGCTCTCCTATGAGGAAGGGAACCCCCTTTCCTCCTCTTGGGGTGGATGAAGGTGTGGCTGGCTGTGAGATGGAGATGACAATGGGAATCCCTCTTTCTCCTCTTCTTCTTGATGGATGGAGGGAGATGGCCGCTGGAGATGGAGATGGAATCTTTCCCAACGGGAGAGGGTGAGGTGAGATCCCGATGGAGGTGGAGAAGTTTTGGTGAGGAGATGTGCAGTTCTATGGATGGGAAGCTACATGAGATAGGGCTGCGGATTTCTCCCAAGGATGAACCGATCTCCAAGTGTGAACTAAACTCTCCGTTGAACCAAACTTCATTTGAGCCAACCTCAATTGAACCGAATCTCTTTCAATCCTGAACCAACTCTCTTCAACCCTAGCCTTGGGCTAAAATTGGTCGACTCGCTCAAGTCTATGTCTCATCTTGATCTCTTACAAAACCATATTTAAATTTTAGATATAATGCTATAAATGTAGGAAAAATTACATCAAAGCTCGAAATAAATCCAAACTTGTAGAATATAATATGAAGAAAGATTTAAGCATACGAGAGGATTAAAACATCAAATATAAGAGCGAAAATAATACATCAAAA
Source organism: Kaempferia parviflora (assembly GCA_037177295.1). Lineage (NCBI taxonomy): Eukaryota > Viridiplantae > Streptophyta > Magnoliopsida > Zingiberales > Zingiberaceae > Kaempferia > Kaempferia parviflora. The sequence goes on along the minus strand of JBAMIE010184344.1, from coordinate 2,784 downwards.
TGATTGTTATCATTAAGTACATGTAACCATGGCTTAGTGAATAATGGTAAAAGAAAGACCATGTTAGATATAATATGTTTAAATGAAAGGATCAATTCAGATTAGCAAATAAATGCATACTCGTTATTTGTCTTCAATTACTCCCTTTTTAACAATTGCAAACTTTTTTTACAATTTTTTTTGCAACTCTTAATCATAGTCCTCTTTTTTACATTATCTTATTGTTTTTCTTATTCTTTACCTCCAATCCCATATATATCATCTCATGTTGTGCTCTCGATTGCATAACATGTGTGCTGAAAACGACTGATATTGTACTCAAGTATGTTAGCCCACTAATATATTTGCATAAGGTGGTTGTTATCATGACTTAGAAGCTCGCATGATTCATATTTATTCTCCTTATACTCATTCTCCACTTAAATTTCTCGGGGCTAACTCTTCATGTTCTTTAGTTTCTCCTCGCTCTTCTTTTTTTTTGTAGAATTTTAATAAATTTATTTTCTTAACTCATTATTTAGAGGATTTCCGTAGGCGATCTGATGATTTGAAAGGTTTCTTGTTTAGACTATGTTACTGTCATTTGTAAGTGTAGTATCTCATTTCCACTTAGAGCCATTATGGTATCAATATAGGTACTCATGTGAGGTATCAATATATGTCCTCATGGACTATCATATAAGAGTACGAAACTACTCAAAACTAATTCTAGGAAGGAGTACTCGGTTAGTCTTTGAAACTAACTAATTCTAGGAAGGAGTACTCGGTTAGTCTTTGAAACTACCCAAAACTAATTTCAGAAGGAGAACTTGGTTAGACTTTAAACATATATCCTTAACACCCAATTACCTCAATAGATGACAAAAGAGTGTTGCCTTACTTCTTTTGGGACTATGAGATGCTGGACATGTCAAGGGTGCTAGAAGAAGTCATTGAGGGTGTGAGGGATTGATGGGAAGGGGCGCCAAGGGTGGGGTCAGCGCACCTTGTCAATGGATGGAGGTGGGCAGTTAGGGTTATAAAAAGAGTGGGGTTTCTCCTTTCTTATATAGAGATAACCCAAAATTTACAACTGAACCAAACCTCTATTTAAATCTGGTTTCTTCTTTCTTATATAGAGATAACCCAAGATTTACAATTGAATCAAACCTATATTTAAATTTGCATTCATCTTGGTTAAGTCAAAGACATGCTAATCAAGTTTGTTGTAAACATGATTTTGTCCATGTCTGTTTTACAATCAAATTATTCTTTACTCAGAATTTGATCTTTACTCGTCTCAAAGTGGCTTCTTAATTGAATTACATAAGGAAAAGCTCAATTAATATAAATAAATAGTCTCAATTAACTCAATTAATTAATTTATTTATCATAGGAAAGAAAGGAAATTTGTCAGCTATTATAAGGTTATTGGGGATAGGTGGCGATGACTTATTTTGTCTAGGGGATGGAGTGGTTTGGGAAACTCAACTTTAGTGGATGATGCAGTCATAGAGAGGCAGTGAAATGGTTGAACCTTGAGAGAAGAGTAGAGAGGAGAAGAAGCAGCTGCGATTAGCCAAGGGTTTAGTTTTCATTTTATTCCTTTAATTTTTATTTAAATTCACCAATGCCGGTTCCAAGCCGGGATGAAAAAGGGTGAGAGTTGCGTTAGGTTGCCAGCCAACATTAAATTTAGGCAAATGTTCAATAATGAATTGTTGTTTTAATTTTTATTTAAGTGGATATGCAAGTATGGGGTTGGGATTGAGCATTCATTTAATTCTTTCAATTTAGATCATTGCAAGCAACTTCTCTACTTGCATGTTTTTAATTTTATAGTGGTTAAAATGCCACAATGGCATTATCAAGATTAAAATTTTGGGCAACCTTAAGATGCTATTTTGATCATAGATCTTCTTTTGGATATGGAGGCAGGATGGGCATCAAATGCTAGGTCTATGCCTTATTATTGTTTATGCTTCCTATTTTCTTTAGTCACTTAGATATAAACTCCTATTTATATAATGTAGAATTTGGTGATGTTGCTGCATACCGTCTCTCTCTTGCAGAAGATACGAAAGCTGTTAACCAATTGGTATGATATCTTTATTGTTACTGAAGTGCATAAGATGATTATTTTCTTCATAGCTATTACCATTAGTGTTTTGTTTATCAACGTTTTCTCTTTTACCCTTATTAGACTAGTTCATCATTTTATGTCTATGCATAGCTTCCTTGAAATTAATACCCTGCTAAATACACTTGATTTATATGACGTCTACACGTTTTATGAGTATTGTATTCTCATGAAGAAATTAAGAATAAAAGAGAAATTTTTAAAGTTAATATGGGCAAAGTCAATTCCCAGATTCTCACTAAATGTCATTTGATCCCCTAGATAGGCATAGGCAAGTTAACTATCTCATGCCTGTAGTATCCAGAAGTCACATGATCTTTGGGTAGGCATTCATGGTGCAAACCATCACATGCCCAGTAATATCCTTAAAAGTCATGATCCTCGGTTAGTTAATGCAAACAAGGAAAAAGAATCAATTTAATTTTCAAATTGTTATTTTGATTTGATTGGCAACTGCTCTATTTTGAGTATCATGTACCTTAGTATCTTTTAATTTGTAAGGAGCAAGGATTGGAATTTTGGTGCCGAAACGGTCGAAATGGACGAAACATCTCGTTCCGCCCGCCGACCGGCACCGGCACCGGCATCATCCCGACACAACGCCCGCATGAGTGGCATCGCGACGCGCGCGGCCGCGGCCGCACAGGAAGGTCATCGCGGCCGCG
>JBAMIE010184317.1:0-25107 GCA_037177295.1 Kaempferia parviflora | reverse complement strand
TATATATATTAAAAAAATATTTTATTAATATTTAGATTAATTTTTTTATAATTAATATATTTTATATTTAAAAATTACCGAAATCATATCTACACGACGCGGTAACCAAGCCGATACGGTAACAAAACCGTATCTAGAACCGAAATGTGAGATTTTAAATCATGGTTTAAACTATGGTAAAGATATAAATTGTGTGGGAATGTGTATAAAGAGAGCTTATATTTAGATAACAAAGCAATAGCATATACCTGCAGAATGCGAGCTAATGCTGCTTGAAATTTCTCCAAGGGAAGATCAACTAGACGTGGAAAAATAGGCAACACCTAAGTGCAAACATGCAAATGTTAGATCATTCAATAAGACCACGGGCGCATTCTCTTGTAATGAAATCTTTGACCATATCTCAACAATATCAGCTCTCGTATAAAAACCATATGCCTAAACTGGTAAAGAAGATGAAAAATAGAAGAAACTAATAGAACAGATTGTATCTCCTTCTGTTCCTAATGAAATGAATTAATTACCATTAACATTATTTGACTTTGAGTCACATAGAAAGTTCAGGGTATGTAACAACTGATTTCCCCTTATACTAAGTACTAACCTATAATATAAAAACTTAGAACAAGATGGCTTTCCATTCTAACAAGCAATCAACTTGACAAAATGTCGAGAAAATTCAAGGTGTATTTCTTTTTTGATGAAACTCCAAATCAAAACAAGACAAGAAAATGTAATAAGACCTCATCCTTTGAAAAAGAAGACAGCATTGGAATGAGAATGACCGCATCCTGGAGGAAAAAATAGATAGGACGTTAGAAAAATTCATAGCCATAAAAAAAAGAGCTAGTGTCATATCATTCTTCCGTATATTTGACAATCAAACAAAATTGGATGCAATAACAAAGATTTAAAAACAAAGAAGCTACAACCTTCAGTTTAGTCTCATAAAGATGTTTGACTGCAGCAATTAAGTCAGACGAAGGTGTTGTCTCTTCAGTCAGAGTTTCCAAGACCTTAGCCCAATGTTAATATAACCATAACGATACAAGTAATTGCACGATAACCAACAACTTATAATAGAAATATTTCTCATCAGAAAACTCACATACCAGAACTATTAGATTTTTACTTCCTTCTGATGGATCAGATATTAATTTCAATAGTTGAGAATATGTACTAAGATTCTTTACAATGAATGGAATGTGTTGATGAATAGACTGCATGTAGCAATTGTTTTCCATCATTAATAACTATTTAAATTTTCCAAATACAATTTAAACAAAAACATGGCAAGGAGTGGTAAAATACCAGCTTGACAGCCTTTGGAGCCCTCCCATAAATGTCAAATACAAATTGGAGAAGACTTGGTTTCTGCCACATAAAGAAGAGAAAGTACAAAAGGAACAGTTAGTTGATGTTCGTCAAATAATGAGTCTGTTCCTAATTTCAAACACCGTCAATAAACACAGTTTCATACACAGACCTTTGAGCAAAGAGCAAAGAATAAGGATGTTTTCTGTTGTGCTTGTGACAAAGATAATGCTGGAACCTTCATTTCAGAAGCTTGGTTATCCTTATAATTTTCACTCTCAGAAGAAGCAGGCTCTGAAGGCCTGGGGCCACCAACAAGTGTGTCCTAACAAATCATTTGATAACAGTTTTATATCAATTAGAAGCACCAACATGAATCTAAAGTCCATGGCAATACTAGAAACCAATATACTAATAATGCAATGTCAACAGACAAAACTAATGACAACCACGACAAATGTCCATGCTTCAAGTAAACTATTTCTTCTGGTCTCTATTGTGATATTAAGAAGCATCATTAAGCAACCAAGATGATTAGTCTTATTAAAACAAGTATTGAAAAGATGTAAAGTAATTGCGGGTGAGCAGTTTGAATATTGGCCTGTATTTTCTTTCCTTTTCCATTATTTGGTTAATCCAAGGAAATAGAGCTTAGTGTACTGTCTAGAGATGCCATTAAAGTCCTCCCTGATAGTACATAAATTCTCAACTTTTGCAGCTCGTGAAGCAGAGTCAAGTAACGAATCTGGTGCTGCACATGAAATATAAAGTATTGGACTGGTTACTTTTATTGTGGACTCAAGAACCTAACTATGAATACCACATAGTATGCGCAAATTGCAAAGGTACAAAGATGCATATAAATGCAGGTAGAAAGTACAAACTAGGGTAAGTAACCTTAAATAATTATCCATTACTCACAGATGGGTATCAGAACCTCTGTGATTTTCATCTCTCTCATGTGAATTGTGACCCATTTCCGGAACCACACACAAATAGCATAAGCTGCTTTGTCACTGATACATCTTTCACCACCCATCCAACTCCACTTGATAGTCCTCCACATAATCACCCGAAAACACTCTTAGCCACCACACCTTTTCCGTGTGACACTCCTTAACTTCAGCACTTCGCACAATGCTCCTCGATACAAGGTCTCGATATCCACCTCGCGTGAAGTTCCTCGTGAGTTTTCCTTTGTATGCCATCACCTCTTAGAAACCTATGCAAAATTTTCTTCTAAGTGGCACCCGCGCGGTCTCTTCCCGTGATCTCTTAATCCTCACAACCTCTTCCGACAGCTGTCCCCAACTTTGAGTAGCTTCTGATAGAAATCTTCTAACAACCATTGTAAGTCTCTCTTCCATATTTCCTAGAATTGTTCTATTAGATCTTTCTTGCCCCATAACAATTACGACAAAGAAACAAAAGGAAAGAACTATGCTTCATGAGCTCCAGAATTTTAAGTTTGACTCATGGAGTCAAGACCGATTGAAACTCACATTGCAAGGATGTCAAGATTCCTAAGCCACCTAGAGCCTCATGGGATCAGATTGGTGCCTTATTACTTGATCATTTGTAGGCGACCATTGATTTCATATTCATGAGCATATTTCGTTGCCTCTCCTTCAGGGTAGAGAGGCAATATTTTTCATGTAGACCATCAATAAGCACACAAGAACCCTCGATACTCCCGGTAAGAAAGTCTTCTATGCTGATTGTCTTATATGCAAGAAGTCTCTAATTGTGAGCATCTTCTAAAACACAATTGTAGCTAGGGAAGTTTAGAGCGAACAAGCCACAAGCAGCAATCCTCTGCTTGCATGAGTCATGATCCTCATCAAGATTTCCACCTCCTCTATCTCATTATAATGCTCCTCTTCTGCCCGTTCTCCTCCATTTTCAACCTGGGTTTTGTGCTGGCAAAGTGACTGATACCTGACACAACTAGCAAGTCTTGTTCCAACCAAACATCAAAAGCATGGTTCAGAATAAAATTCAAATCTTTCGCTCATATTAACTGATTGTAGGTAAAATCAGAGAGGTCTTTGAGGTCACTTCCAATGTTAGAGACATGAAAGCATGATATTCAAGATTGTGATTTGAACCTTAGGATCTTATAATCATGCAACTCAAAAAGACCAATGACCAAGATCCTAAATAGAATCAAAAACAAACTAGGAGCTTAGCAACTTGCAATTTGTTCCTACACTACCTCACTATTCCTATATATAATCTCAGTCCCAACAATCTTGATTAGATAGGGTATACTTTTATTTACTTAGACATTTTAAAGCTTCATACTTTTGTAAAAAATCATTTTTGCTACTATCTGAGAAAAAAATCAACTATATAAGATTATTTTTAATTCCTAACTAAAGATTCCTTTTTAACATTCACATTTGTCATCCATCTTATATTAATATATCAACTATATGAATTGCTACCGGCTAGAAGGGGAGCATTGGCGCAATAGTAAAATTTGTTGTTGTGTAACCTTGTGGTCCTGAGTTCAAGTCGACAAGTCGTGAAAATAACATCTTACAATGCAAAGTTGCATACCCAATGTGGTCCGACTTTCGTAAGGACCAATATTAGCGGGAGCTTCATGCACTGAGCTACCCTTTTATTTGTTGCTACTTGCTATATAAACATACAACAAGAAATATATTGCATTGTTTATACATTTATTAATATTATATATTAAAGTGTCTAAATGTTTAAATGTCATATATTAAAAGTGTTCATATTATAATCATGCTTTGCTTATACATTTATTAATATTATACATTTTAAAAGTGTTCATATTAATATTATATCTTAAAAGTTCATGGATATGATAATTATAAATGTCTTTTAAGTTAAATTAAATAGGATCCTAAGGTCCTACATTATATTCCACAATCCATGCTTACTAACCTCTCCTTGTTCCTAGATAAGATATTGATTCGAGCAACATTGCATGTAAGATCCCTTTGGCAAGCTTTAAAACATTGTGTTCATTTATATTATTTCTTTTGAGTAACGTCTTAGTAAGACTGCTACATCTCCATGAGTGTTAAATATGCAAGAATTCATGTTGCAGGTCCGACTCTAATGTACAACTGTTATATTTCTATCAGAACTTGGGTGTGGAGATAGTTGATACAATGATTAGGAGAACAATTAATATTTAGTGTGTATAAGAGACCAAATGGGTAGGAGAGAAGGCAAAGATGATAGAGAATTCGGGTTTTAAGTGGGGAAGGAGTAAAATAAGAAATGGAGTAGGTATTGTTGTTGTTCTATCACTAAAGGACGAAATAGTAGTAGTTAAAAAGGGGGATTGAATTATAGCTCTCATGATAAAAGTGGCAAAAGAAACCATTAATGTAATTAGCATATATGCACTTGCACCTCAAATAGGATTAGATGAGCATACCAAATCTAGATTTTGGGACGATCTAGATGAGGTATTACAAAATATTCCTCCAACCGAAATGATTTTAAAATAAAATTCAAAAGAAAAACGTTATAAAATGTCTTACAGAATTAGAATAACTATTTTTATTCTTATTGCACAAAATGATAAAGGAGTTCCAAGAAGCACATATACAAAAACATCATGTAGGAAAACACAAGGAAATGTTACAATTAGTCAAAGTATGCATTGAATATGATCCCTCTACCATTTTACATTTCACAACAAATACAATCTATTACACTATTAAACTGGTTATCTTTTTCTAAGTGATGAAGAATTCACCATTCTTAACTCTTGGGTTCAAGTATTCCTCTATAACTTAACTTACTCACACAATAAAAGCTTTTTTTTATTCTTTAGTTATTGTCACGCAAACCGTGGTTGGATACTAATGATAGGTTTGATTTACAATGATTATGGATTGGATCATAATGAACAAATTATATTTGGACTTATTTCCATTTCCAATTATTCTATATGCAATTGTAAAATGTTAAATTTTTCATTATTTAAATTGTGCATCTCATTCGCTTGTAATTTCTAATTATATGAATGAATTAAGAGCTCATTTGACCTCATTATATCTATAAAATCAGAACTCTCCTTCCTGTATAAATATAAAGAAAGCATCTAATTTAAAATAACTTACTTCTTTATACTTCCATCTGATCAAGGTATTATTCTATATTCCAGTATTGACTCAATGTTCACTTAGTAATGAAGGAATGCTCTCAAATTTTTAGTAGGCAATGTTGGCCATTATTCTCCCATGGCCAGAATTACTTCACTTCGCCTATTTCTACCATTGGTGATTGTTTTGGTTAGACCTTTATCAATTTGATATTAAAAATGTCCTCTTCCTGGCAACCTTCTAAATAGAGTACCTGATTAAGACTAAGGTCATTTTAAGATTGCAGAGTACACTGATGTTGATCAAGCAGCTTCTCTCCCATAGATAGACAACTAGGCTACTATGTCCTTAGAGATAACTTAATTTCGTGGAATCTGTAAGATGCAGGTTGTGTGGAATCTGTAAGATGCAGGCTGTTGTAACAAAGTTAAATACAGATAGCATTTATAAGGATTTTAGGGTTGGAGATATATAACTCGAAATTGATAAACCAAGCCGAATTAAATCAAAAAATTAGCTTATCAATTTGTTGGTCTGATGTTCATTTGTAATATAAGCAAAATTATCAATTTCAATTCATTTTCAGGCTGAACATGTACAAAATGTTCAAACCAAACCATTAATATTTTATATAAAGATTATAGATGTGTATATAGTTAAGCCATTGTGTTAATTAGCACAAACTCTTAGCAGCATTGATTTGTTGTGTTGATCATTTAGCATACCTTAAACCAGGTTCAAAACCTCACATCATGCCTAAGTTTCGATGTTTGACTGGAGTTATATTGTTTCGATATCATGTTGGCATTCCGATATATAGTGCTAGTGTCAAATTGGAAGGGAAAGGAGGAAGGAGATGAAGCAAAAAATAATAATAAATAAAATAAGCAATTATATACTTGACTTCAAACTTTTATTTTCTATTTATAATGGTAAAATTTTGACATTATTTTGTGTAGCAACAAACTAGAAAAAAGTAAGAACATTATCTTGTTTTAGGATATCAAAAGATGTTGAATGTTGGCTTGAAACGAAACTCATCGACATGACTGACACCACGATACAAGAGATATTGTAATGTATCGAAATGATACATTTCTACTGGTACGCCTGACATGCTACGAGCTTAAACTACAATATTTTTTATTACTTATTAATAAATTAAATGTATTATTCAATTTCTTTTGGTGAATGTATATCTATTTTGTAAATCGCAGTTTCAAACTAAACGCGACAGAAACTAACAAAGATATCAAGTTTGGTATCAGACTAATCCAAAACAATTTCACTTTGTTTGATTCAGCTTATTCAGATCAAAATTTTCTCAGATTTTTCTTGCCCAATAATCCAATTGTGCAAACCCTTAAGCATTATTGATTATTGCATCATTAGAGAGAAGAGAGAAGCTTTAATCCAATAAAATTGTCACTGCATATGTAAAGTCCAATGAACAATAGCAGATTTGATAACAAAATCCTCAAGAGGTCCTACATATTTGAACAAGTTATAATAGAATATAGCTCCAAAATGTTGGTTTCCACTAGATATTTGAACAAGCTTGAGATAGAATGTTATCGATATAAAGATAATTGTAAGTATTTGGTCTAAACCATAAAATTACAATGATGACTATAAATACAAGTAGAAGGGAGTGCCTGAGGTAGCAAAACCCTAAATAATTTCCCATCACTCCTAACAACTCTATTACTTCCTACTTCTCATTATTACAGATAACAGGTTATTGCCACTCAAAAAAATTGCAAGTCCCAATGTGCAACGGTTTTTGTGGGAATGTGTCAGCTACCATCCCACCTTGTTCATCTGGTCCAATAAAAAGACATAGAAATATCTAGTATTTTTACTCTGTAAATAAAGTACCCAATTTGTGCTACTCATTCTCAATTAATACACACATACAGATATATACATAGATTGTTATTCAACTTAAACTCATGAAAATGCAACAGTGAAATATACCCACACCATTCAAGGCAGTGGATCAGGAAAAATAAATCCTATCCAATCCTGTCCTAAAATATACTTGATCATTTAGTTCAAGAAAGAAGTGTGACCCACCACAAGCATACATAGGCTAGGAAGGTAGTGGAACATGGGAAAAAAATCAATCAAATTTTTAATGACAAAATTGAGTGATAGACATTTAAGAAACACAACAATGCATAAGATAATACAATGTTAAATTGTTAAAATTCACTTATATTTTTTAGGAAATTAAAAAATGGGGGAAAAGTATAAATTAAACATTCAATTTTTTTCCTCTGTTACGCTTTCATAAATTGACAAAAGCAATTTCAACATTCAAATTGAAGAATCCTGTTCGGTGAATGATGTTAAGCAAAATTAAACCTGTGTGGGTAATAATAACCTAGCCATGTTCTGCAGAGAAACGACTAAATGACTGATCAGACGGTTACAAATATAAAACTAAACGCCATTATTTATCTATAGGCAATCTTACATTCTTGTCAGGATTAAGCAAACTAAACACCCTGGTCTGTCAGAATGATAGGAGGCAATACCTTCAAAAAGACAGCATACCAAGTACAGTCAATATGGTAACTAACGTTCTACTACAAGAACATACTACTAGAGAATCACAAAAGATGGTTTAACTAACAGAAACTGATCAGCAACATGATTAATTATGCATCATGTCAGAGAATACAAACAAGCATGTGAAAATTGTGAAAAAAGGGTAGCTGCAAGGAATGATAAATGTTTAGTAGTCCTAGAAATAAACTAAAGACAACTAGTGCAAACATACACAATGAGTATAAAAAAAGAAAAATTTTAACAGTTATAATGAATAGTCAAATATAAAGGAAATAGTCAAAGCACTGATAGTGGAATGATAAATTACTTCTGTTTGTTGGTCACTAGAGTTTTGAGTGCTGATATCCTCCTCAAAATTTTGCTGCTCAACGACTGACAGTAGCATTCGCATAGCAAACTGTTCAATACTATCTGAAGCATAGTTCAGCAGATAAAGCTTGTTTGCAACCTAAGCATAGAATGATAGAGCAATGTTAGTATCAATGAAACCTGCATGATTGACACACAACAACATTTAGGGAAACAAAAGCAGAATTGGCATAAAGACTTGCAACTATATTTCAAGTCAAGAAAAAATGGATAAACCAAATATGGAAAATGTTGGAAGAAATTTCAGGTTCCACTGCCAAGAACAACTTCAAGAATTCTAAAAATACATACCAATCGGATAGCTTTGGCTCTAACTTCTTCTTGAGGATGAATGGCACACTGCAGTCAAACAAAAGTACATTAGACAAAGAATTGGATATCAATGAACCCAGGAATAATGATGTGAATTCTCTTTAGAATGTATCTACTTAATCACAAAATTTAGAAAATTGTTAATGTTTTGCATATTTGATGCTTCTTTGGGAAAAAAAAAGGTTTTCATCTCGTTTCTTACCTAGACAATAAACATTCACAAAAAACAATGAACTGTAGGAAGAACTCATTTATGACACCCTTAGTCTTTTTGAATAAATCTATCATGAACAAAATGATATAACTAGGGATACGAGAGGATTAGGTACCCACAGTTTTGGGCACTTCCTAAAACTTCACCCAATTAAACTCATTTAAATACTTATTTTGGATAATAAAAAGGCACCCGGACAATTGGGTACCTAACTTAATTGAGAAAAATATGTAGATACCAACCAATCAAGAAATTTTGAACTTTGATTATTAAGCATAATTGGGCATCCACGTTACAGAGTATTATGTAATATGTGGAGTTATAAGGGTGTACCCCGAATATTCTTATTCCTGAATATTGGTGGAGGGGTTATCAAGGGTTATCTGATGAATAATTCCCTCCACAACCCAAAACCCACCTAAAACCATCAATACTGGATTATTGGATACCCATTGTCATCCCGAAATATAACCCACACATATTTCTCATCTGTGAAACTAATTGCCAAACTAAATACATGATCATAATGAAATATGATTAGTGACTCTAAAAATTTTCCTTTGTTGTTTGTTATTTAAGTTCATTGTTTTAGGGGCAAAATAAATAATATGATCACTTGATTCTCCAAGAGTAAAGAGAATGTGAAATAAGTTCACTCACAAAAGATCACCAAGTAGAAAGTCCCTTGATAATCAAGGTTTGCTTAGTATATCCATTCATGGTCTCGTTCATAGTATTTTACTACGGTAAAGACAAACCTTCAGGGCAATATCCAAACAAGCTTCTCTATAAGAAGGGCGTCCCAAAATTAAGCTCCATGTTGCAACAAGACCTTGAGTGACACGATCACCATCAAGTGTTTCCTCCAAACGGTGTTCATTACAATTTGAATGGCACAAATCCTCCAACAATTTCAATGAAGAATCGGGCAGTATTGGAGCTTCAACAAGCAGTTTACTGAAGGATTTATCTGTAGCTGGCAAGGAATCCAACAATTCCTTTGCCTGCCAATGGAATAGGCAACCAAAAGAGAAATGTTTAATATAACAAGAGTTAATTCTTCTTTTGAAAAACAAATATTCGTGTCATTGGACATATGCTTACAATTCCCAGAAGAAATTTCTCATAGCTACTTGTTGCTGAGGAACAATTGTCTACCTTGGAAATTACTATTGCTTGCAGGTAATAGAGGATATGCATTGCAAGCTCATGCCCCTGCAAAGGTAAATTTGCAATAAAAAAACAAACATATATGAAAACATTAAAAAGGAGAAAGAAATATTCACTTTATTGTGCAATATATATGAAACAAATGTTATTGATGTTTATTAAGGTAAATACTAAGAATTCAAAAATCCATGTCCCTTCCCAAGAGTCATAGGAAGAAATGAAACTTATCAGAAAGAAATAACCCTTAAAGTCCAACAATCCAAGCTAACATTCTTATTAATAGGCCCATACATGTCAACACCATATGGCTGTCTATCTTAGAGCAAGAGATATCAGTTAACTTGGTAGATATCTGGGCAAGCAATTCCCTGTTCAGTCATGATTCGTTAATCGCGAGAAACATCTAAATTGCTGCCTTCTAAACTAAGTCAACGATATTATCATCATTGCATTTTCTATATCATGTGTGTGTTTTGGATGTCTACTTCAAGGAAAGCATATATAAATTTATTAGAAAACTTAAAATAAACAAAGAGCTAGAATCAAGTTATCATTTTTTACAAAGGCATATGAATTGGCAAACAACCTCACTAAAAAAAGGCAACTCGGTGCACGAAGCTCCCACCAATGTGGAGTCCTAGGAAATGGTCTATTGTACGCAGTCTTACCCTACATTGCAAGAGGTTGTTTTCACGACTTGAACCTGTGACCACCAGGTCACATGGCATCAACATTGCCGCTATGCCAAGGCTCCCCTTCTAAACAGCCTCACTAAACAATTTGAAAATAAAATCCTGAACAACAACGACAATGATGAGAAGAACTGTAATGGTTCATTTATCTACAATCACGAAGAAAGAACTATCTAATGGACAAAATAATATGCACAAAGGCATAGCACCATAGTTGAATTGCATCACCAACCATAACAAGTTGAAGGCATAAGTACCAAATATTAAAACTTCCAAATTAGTGAACAAATCATCATACTCTTTAATAGCAATAAATGAAAGCATCTTATTTAGAAGCATTCAAAGTGATAAGATGCACATAGCATGTGGCTTTCTAATTCCATGAATGAAGACCTAACTAGAAATACTTGGTTTATCTATGTTATGACGCATTGCTTTAGACTTAACTGAAAACACATAATAAATCTAGAAAAAGTACCTTATGATGAGGATAATCCAATACAATATGTTCTAAAAACTTAAGAATGTCCTCATCAACCCCAGTCTGCAAAAAAGAACATAAGAGCACCATCATCTTATGTAAGAATTAAGCATAAATGATAACATTTCATAACAAATAAGTGGCAGACCAGAATCAAAATGTTTCAAGGAATTGGTGAAGTTGTTCACACTTTCCCTTAAGAAGCAAAAAAGAAAATGCCATTTGGTCGAGCAAGAAAATATAAAACATAAACCATAATTGGGAAAGCATCAAGGTAGTTATACAAATAAAATACAAACACAATACCAGGAGTGATGACACGCAAAAAGGTAAAAATTTGCCTAACTACTACAACAAGTTAGTAAAAACGAAATGCAAGGAAAATACTCTACCCTTCAAATCACACCATGGTTAGAAATCAAGATTTGAATTCCCAGCCAAAACAAGATGTACAGTGAATGTTGGGTGGTGTTGTGGGTGGTGTGACAAATCGTAGAAGAAGAAAGAGCAGAGAAGAACTGGGAAAGAGGTGAAACATATGTGAAGAAGGCACGAAGGACAACATGTTAAGTCAACATTGGAAATGTCCAGGAGGAAACCCGAATACATATTGGAAGACAGGCACAAAGATAAAAGCACAGAGACAACACGGGAAACAACATGCAGCTTCAATGCTGGAAGACAGCACAGAGGAAAGCTGGAATCAATGCTGATAGATAGAATAGCGATGGTAGAAGCTCTCTTCGTGTTCAATTCAACGTTGGAGAATGGTTTCATTGTATTCAGCTGTTTCGCATGCCAGTCAATTAGTGGAACGAGAAGTTTCACCCGTGCCAACCAGCAAGGAACAAGATTTCAATCTATGATCTAGAGTCTATATATCAATTATAATTAATATAATAGCAAAAGAGTAAGAACAGTGAGTTAGAATGGATTGAATCCAACAGAAGAAATTTTAACAACTAACAGGCTGCATAAAAATGCACAAAAGTCAAAACAATTAGATAGGATTGTTCTTACATGTGCGATCACACGAGCAAGCAATGGAAGGCATGCTTGACTAGATCCTGTGACATGGATTTTCTTATAATCTTCAATAATCCGTGTAACTGCCAACCTGTGCAGATTGCTTTTCTGTTCATCTATCAATTCAAATAGAGGTGGATGTGCAATCAAATTATGAAAATTCTCTTCAGGAACCAATGAGTTAATATCAGCAGATACAAATTCATCTGATTCTGGCAGATTAACATCATCATTTGCAGTAACATCTGATGAAGTAGATGCTGCCAGCTGTTCTTCAACAGCTTGTTCACAAGTTGAGCTAGCTTGGGTATGGACATCTGAAGTTTGCTCCATAGCCATGTCCTGATCCTCTGAAGTTTCTAATGATTGCATTTTGCCCATTCCCTTAGTATCCGGTATTTCAGAAGGCTCCACCTCAGTTTTAGAAGTCAATGGCATAGAAGATTGTTCAGCAAAGATGGCTTCTGCAGTAGGAACAGCTTTACTAGAGTGCTGAGATGGCCCAGGCAGCACATCACTAGTATTCTCTGAGTTTAAGGGTGCAGAGTGTAGAGTTCCAACTGGTCCTGGCCGACGTGGATCAAGACGACGAGGATCCTATCGGTGAATAGTATATTAGTGAATCAACTATCAAGTTTCCAGATCTTGCCTAATAACAAACAGAACAAGGAAAATATCAATACAAAGAATAGAAGATAATTATACCCTCCTGGGATCCCTCCTAACTTCAGCAGCAAGGTTAGATACAGGAGACGTATCAGGAGTGCCAACTCCATTTGCCCCAACAGCATTGGATGCCAATTCAGGAGATAATGAAGGAATTGGCGCAGAAACACTTGTTGTGGTTGGCACAACCTGTGAAGAAAAACTGGAAGAGGGAGTCTCTTCATTTAATGGTGCATTATTGTGCCAGACCGATACTACCATTAAGTTCTTAGGTAGATGCTTCATAGTTTCTATAACTATATCGGCCATAAGGTCAGCATGAATATTGGAGACGAGAAGCTCAAGGGATTCAGCCCCTCTTTTCCCCTCAGCCAGGAGAGCACCAATCATTGAAATCATCTTTTCAGCAGCTGATGAGTCACCATCCACTAGAGAAATGCTTGATGAATAATCACCATTTCCATCATTATTATCATCAGGCAAAGCAGATGTCATTTGTGTAGAATGTGCCATGTTTGATGGTACATCAAATCGTATTCTCTTAGAAGGCAACTCCTCAAATGGAGCATCACTAGGGAGTCGTGAAATCTTGCTCCTAATCTGATCCCCCATTTGCAATTCTTGAACAATTGGTGACTCTCCCTAGAACAAATAAAGAATAGAATAAATCTTTCTAATATCCCTATCAATTATGATTTAGTTGATGAAGGCAGAACTATTTTCATTACCTTATTGGATCGAATTTCATGGGATACACGGTCCATAGTTCTCGACATTCGCTCAACTTGACGTACAATTTGATCAACTGATTCACCCGGGATTATTGCATGCAGTGCTCTGATTATCTTCTCTTTTGACTGAATTTAACAGAATTAATAGATTATGGAAAAGTTCAATGAATATTTGTAAAATGAAAATCTATAACAATCTGAACATCAACCAGGGACAAATCCGTTTATCCAAGTATTTAGCTTTATGGTAAGAAAGACTATAAATAACTTAGAACAGGATGTGCCTTAATATAAAAAGGAAAAAAACACATCAATACACAAGGATTAAGCACAGAACTTTACCTCAGTGAAAAATGGGTGATTGCACCGTAGAAATCCTACAAAAGCAGTCCTCAGAGAGTATCGTATACTTGAAGCATGACCTCCTTTTTCGGATTCAAAATTAGGATTCAAAGAAATCAAAGCGGAAAGAATAACTTTGTAGCGAAGAGGTCTTCTCTTTACAATTGTTGCAAGACTGCCAAACATTAAAAAAAAAAATGTTCAAGAATAATTACAAGTACAGGACTCCATTAACATCGCACAAACAAGAAGATTTGGGAAAAAAACTACCACTAAAGGAATATATATACACTGACGTAAATGAAACTTTAAAAGCATGGTTAAATAAGAGTAAAAACGACCATTAAACAAAATTGATTGGTAAAAGTATCTAGATGCAAACTGAAATCGTTAATCTCTTTGATGACTTACAAAAAGTATTAGACGGTAGACTTAGAAACAAATTCAAACACTGGACAATTAGTATCACTAAATCATTTGATTGTCCCATCATGTCACAGATTGGTACTTGTCTTCAGGAATGGAGAGAATAGGAATGAGATCAGAGATTTATGAGTTTAACTCAAGACTAGGGATGTGAAAATGATCAGCTCTGTACAAGGACCCAAATGAAGCTGTGTTTCTGTTGCGCTTTGGTTACCCCTCCCATACCATTTAAGACCCTGGAGGTTATATCTCGATCTAGAACTCTTTAACCCCATGTTTCCACACTTGATGATGTGATATGTTTATCATCTAGATCTATCTGTAGGTCACCATGGAGTGATTACTGTTTGAAGGCACTAAGTCCATAACCAATCACAAATCCAATATGTCATAACAACAACAGCCAAGACTTATCCCACTATCACATAAAAACAACAAAATCAAATATGCCATAACCACACAAAATTTAAACACACACACACACACACACACACCCTTAGTAATGAATACTTATCAAGCCCTAGCATGAAATACAGCTATGGTATCACCAAGGTTTAAAATCTCAAACTTCAAACTTTCGGGTTTTCACTATAACGATATTGTTTTAGTATGTTTCGACATGCTATTGATAAAGAATTGAAAGATAAAGGAGGAAGGAGATGAAAAGAAAGAAAAGAACACAATTATATTCCTAACCTCGAACTTTTTGTCTCATCTGAAATTATACCATTTTGACATTGTATTGTATAATAAGTGCTACAAAAAAATAACAAATATTCTTTTAATTCATCTTGATGCGTTGTGTAGCATGTAAAGAGCTGTTAAATGTTAGAATGAAACAATACTCATGAGTATAATTGATACAGTGGCACGGGATAAATTATTTGACAGTTGAGACTATCATGTAGTATCGAGTTCATGTAGTATCGAATTCCAGTAATTTATCGGAACGATACATTGCGTACAATGGATCCTTCATGCACCAAGCTGCCCTTTTTTTTATCGGAACGATACATTCTACCATATCGCCCAACACAATACAAAATTTGAAACCAAGGTTTTCACTACTTTTGCCTTCTTCTAAGTTTATCCTCTCATGAGTCATCATTGCTCTTAAATTCTTCTAAGATGTTGCAAGTGTGTTGTAACTACAACAATTATATCAAGTTATACAAATAGGATGTACGCATTT
Source organism: Kaempferia parviflora (assembly GCA_037177295.1). Taxonomy (NCBI): domain Eukaryota; kingdom Viridiplantae; phylum Streptophyta; class Magnoliopsida; order Zingiberales; family Zingiberaceae; genus Kaempferia; species Kaempferia parviflora. Next base: position 9,504 of record JBAMIE010184317.1, on the reverse strand, counting down.
CCTTAATTAACTTTTGAAAATTGGAAGAAAAAAATGAGAACACATTAAAATAGAATGAAAAGATGGTGACAAGATGACTGCCAAGGTAGTCTTTGATGACTGGAGTAGTTCTCACTTCTCAGGACAACTAGAACAACATAGGGTCAAACTTTTCCGACAAAGAAAGTAAAGATGATATTTCTCAAACTTTTATCACATATGGTCAATAAGTCAAAGAGTGTTAATGGGAAAGAATGTAGAATCACAAAAAAAATATGCCTCAAATTTCACAAAGTTAACTTTTCATTGGACAACAAAAAATACACACAAAATTATGATTCTTGAGAATGAAAAACATAATAAACATGATGTCCAACACCTAATAAGCACCGCCATTGCTTAACATGTAAGAATAAATAGTTGTTGAGACCCTTAGTGCAAAGAGAAACAAAACTATAGGTTGCATTCCATTCCAACCATACATCTTTGCTTCTTCTTTTCTCGTTCGCAAAGTAAAGGGGCCCATATTCATTGAGTGGCTGGAATTTAGATAAAAGCAAGAAAAATGTATCGAGTTTGGAATATCAATTGAATAAGCCTAGATTGAATAAGTCTAGAGAAGATACTAGCGATTAGAAGATGTATTAGAGGAAAGCAATTTGCATTCAGATTACAGAATATAGGCAGAATAAGTTAATTGTCGCAAACGATCCATTTTAAGGTTTTCTAAATGTTATAACTGATGATTAAGAAAGGGCAGCCCGTGCACGAAGTTCCCAGCAATGCGGAGTCCATGATAAGAGTCGAACCACATTGGATCAAAATTATATTCTCAGCTCGAACCCGTGACCTCAAGGTCAAATGTTATAACTGATGATTAAATGTAAAAAAATTGCTATCGAAAGCCAATCAAGGAATTAGGTTTAGACAACATGCAGTAAAAATATTATGTGCTTGTATATGTAAGTAGACTATTTCATATGCTCTTTGATTTTGGGTCTAATCCCATTTTTGCATACCGCATACCACATATATCTCCCTCTTCACTGAATTATAAAGATAAAAAATTATTTGGTTCTGGTAAGTAATGTTGTTATGAAAACTGCTACCCAATGGTAATATTTGATGAAACTAGGCGGATACATGCAACAATGCCATACTGGAGCATTGTATGTCATGTTGAAAGTTCATTGATCAATCACATGGTTCATACAACCAAGGCTTAAAATCTCGAACCATGTCAAAATTTCGGTCTTTAATTGGAACAAGGAACATACTGTTTTAATATCATAGCAAGGTTTCAACATATGATGCCGGTAGAAAATTAGATGTGGAAGGAGGAAAGAGGTAAAGAAAACGAAGACAAGACAATTATATTCTTAAATTCTCTATGTTCTGAAGTGGTACATTTTGACATTATCTTATATAGAAATAAGTTATAAAAATATAACAATATTATTTCAATTCATTTAAATCTACGTTTCAACATGTCAAGGGATGTGAAGTATTGACATGAAACAATATTGATTGACATAATTGACATGGGAGACATTGTCTGTGCCGAGTAGTATTGAATTGTGGTAATTGATTCAACTATTTCGCTCGGCACGGTATGAAATTTCAAACCATACATACAACCAGTTTGATAAATCAAGTATTCAAAGGACATTAAAAATAAATGGTTTATACATTATCAAAAAATTCATGATCTGTTCTCTTTAAGTAAATGCAAACTCAGTCAATACAGAAAGTAAAGCCAGATATCTCAAGTTACAACATTACTAAACAATATCTTTGCAGAAGGAATACACTACATCTCAATCTTTCATCCTTCAGTGCAAACCCATGATTATCCATCACAGCTGTCCATAATATCATTGATTTTCTAAAGTATTATGTTCGTCTATCTACTTACTCAGCATTCAATCAAAACTATATTATCGTTCGAGCATAAATGTACACGCATCAAAAGGACAAAAAGAATAATTGAATTCAAAATCTAGATGAGGAACAAACACTTACAGCCAGCAATCATGAGTATGTCTTGTCACATCAAAATACAAATTCCATAAACAGAATGAAATATAATTTTTGCAGGAGTTGAAAATATCATTCGTGAAAGCAGTCAGTCTAAACATAAGACAGTGTAGATACAATACTGATATAACTCTTACATGTTAATTACAGCAATGACAAAAGAACCACAGAAGGTATTAGCCGACAGCAAAACATCAAGAAGAAAGTCAAGAGCTCTATCTGCTTCAGTTTCCAGAACAGCTGGATTGAGAATTGAATTATTGCTTGACAAATGTGAAACATTAAATCTCATGAATTTTCCTGAGAAACATATTGAAAGAATATCCTTATATCAGTTCCAAACATTACAGATTTCCTCATGAATTTTTTACAAAGAGAAGCAAGTAAAGTTGGAAATGGATTGTAGATGAATGCAGAATCTGACAAGTTAGAACTGTACCTTCAGTAGAAGATACTCCATTATCCTCACAAGGTGTAAAATACAAAATACAAGCTTCTATAAATTTTAGAGCAGGTATCTTGATTCCAATAGATCCAGGCTACAAGAAAAATGGCCAAGAAGTGTCAATCAAAAGACATTCCAGTAGGATATTATCACACAAAAAGGTGCGAAAAAAGGAAAATAGCAAGGGTATTAATTCCAAGTATCAAATTCATTGGCGCATTAGGCAATGTAACACATATTCTTTGATGAAGCAAAATTAATTAAGTTCAATGAAAACTTTCATAATTCAAAAGGATAGCTCAGGGGAGCTAAGATGCTAGTAAACATGATCTTAAAAATCAAGATGCTAGTAAACATGTGAGTCTAAATTGAATCAAAAGGAAATTGCGAAGTATTACGACAGAACATCAACTTTCATAATTCAAAAGAATAGCTCAGGGGAGCTAAGAAATAGAAGGATACCTCAATCAAAATTGCAGAGACTGATTCCCTGAATTTGACCATCCAAGACCATAGCTCTTCAAGCCAATGCTCAAGTTTACCAGAACCATGTAACTGCAAAGTAGTGAAACAGTGTCAATGATAAAAGTATGAATAAGGAAATAAAAAATAAACTAAAAATTTATCATAAATTGCAATAGAGCAGAGAAAGAAGACGAAAACTAGCAAAAGTCTCCAAGAAAATGGTAAATGATGTTCTCAAATACTCAAAAAACAATTAAAAACAAAATAATAAAAAAGAAAAAACTTGTACCAATGTATAATCAAATGGTGCAAAAGATTGTTCCAGTAGTTTATATGAATGTCTTTAGTTAAAATTTATATGTCGAATAGCATTATGCCATAAGTGGAAAACGATCAGAAGGTAACAGCTAATAAATATACACTCTAGCAACATATTCCACACTGTTAGTGTCAACCTTCAGCATGAATGGAAAAGGTGAAGGGATGCATTAGCCTCTAGTAAAACTATGTCAACAATCTCATGAGCATTGTAAAACTATGTCAACAATCTCATGAACATTGACATGTTTATTCAATATAATTGTCCTAAAACCAGGCCAGTACTAGATATCGCCAGCAAAAGTCTCACATAGACTTCAAGCAAGACCCTAAATGCTTAGGACTCCCAGTTTATTGTTGTTGTATTTTGTTATAGGCATCCACTTTGTGCAACTGAGCGCATCTGGTCATTTGTTCCTGATATCAAGCTTTGAAAAACTAAATAAAAACCCATCTACAAGATAGGTAATAGTCATGATCCATTTCTATGCTAGAGCAATGTCTGCCATGTACCAATAACATAATTCTGTAGGCCAATCAAATGGTAGTGGGTAGATGTAAATCACACTTGCCAAACACCATTAATGATAACCTAAACAGCCAATGTAATTTACTCCATACTGACATACTACGTACACTAGAAAGTTATACCACCTTGTACATAGAAAACGATTTAAAAGCCAGAAAGTTATGAATTGGAACATAGTTGAAGTAGTAGCCAATAATCCATATTGAAGAAGCAATATAACTGCACACTGTGACCAGACTCAGTTTCATTCCTTGCAACACCAATAGGAATTTAACAATTGCAACCAAAAACACAGAATAAACAGAAATATTTAATAAATATCAAAAAGGTAGATGTACTAGGGAAGAAGTCATATTATATGTGTTGATCATGGAAATAAAATAGTCATCGATTCACAAAAGAACATTATATGAAGCAGTATGTGGTTGACCCACCACATAGCACATGCACAATATGCGAAGGCATATGCAGTCAACATTAGAATATTAAAAAATATTTGTATCGATATCTAAAAGTATTTGCCTCTTACAAAATTACTTTTAAGTTAGCTTACAAGTTAAAAAATACTTAATAAGGTAGCTCCAGTTTTAACGTTAATTTGGTTTAGTTAAATTTGTGTTCAGAAGAACCAAGTAAATTTTAAACTACATGTGTCGATTGCCTATCTATATGTGGTCGATTTGCTTACATGATCATTTATGTGGCTCGAACAGGGACATTTTAGATCATGACAATTTCAGCATGTAATCAATGTTCATCTCAAGAATAGATATACTTACTCCAGATTTGGTTTAAGTAAATAAAAAGTCATAACAACATTGGTTAACAAAGGAATTACAACACTAGCTATTTGATGACACAATATTTGGTATTCCATTGAAAAAAAACTGTATTATCAGAAACTGCTCAGTATCAACAATCCTTTTCCACACAAAATCATAGATTTTAACCTACAGCTGGTTCAGCATTGCTGAAACTTCCAGGTCTTAAAACAGTGACTACTGTCATAAGAAACTAGATAAACAGATTACTTTCAACTTAAGTTCTAAATCTTGACAAAAGCATTCTACTAAGTAACCTACACCAACATCAACAACACAAAGTTGTTTCTCTTTTCAATCAGGAAGGCAACTTTGAAGAACAATAAGGTTATTCATTCGAGTATCTTTCTATATGCCCTGCATTATGCTCAAAAGTCCAAGCAGTTAAGGAAACAAATCTATACACTTTGTTGCTGACACTCACCCTTGTTCGTGATAGGGTGACTTAGACTGGCCTAAGTCCAACATTACATATATTCTAGACAGAAAAAATACAAACTCTTGCACTAAATAGCTTGATGAAGTTATAACACAAACCTTTTACCATAATAACAAGAATACATAATGATTAGAGTATGCTTGATATTTTTTCATGGGACAGAAGCACTTATTCAATTTAAAAAAGAAAATAAGATGAAAAAACAAATGCCACATATTCCAGGCTTTATCTCATAGTAGTAAGAGGTTCAACACTTTCAAAGGATAATAATCTAGTAGAATCATGAAGAAACTCAACAGTCGAGAAGGATCCAAGAAGCTGATTTCAAACCATTAAAAATAGTTTCTGATGACTTAACTAATGGAATCTAAATTGAGATTGCAGAATATGTAAATAAGCACAGAACTTCCATATTAGAAAAGACAGCCCCAAATTATAGGATCTGCACAAAGATAAAGGAACTGGTATGTTTTAGGCGTGTGTAAGAGCAAAGCTTCAATTTTTGTACATTCAGTAACAAAACTAAAACATAAGCAGTTAAAGTAATAAAACCTAAAAAAATAGATCAACAGAAAATTCTAATCATGGAACAAACAACAACAATACTTTTTTATTGTCCAGTCAACAAAACTAGAGGACCTCAATTTTCTTTTGAATCTGAATTCCAAATTGCATGAAGATATAAATTTATTGTGAGATTGAATTGCTGCATTTTGTGGATTCAGGAAATTGCAAAACACTACATCAAGTGTAAGGAAATTTACACGCAGGCAAAGCCACTGATTCGAAGTGCAGACATGCTAGAGTTATATCTAATGCCTCCCTCCTCACTGTTATCCTTATGAATTAAAGTGTAACCCTGTTTCTTCCGGTCCATTGACTAATATTAGGAAATAGTTTTATCTTATAACAAGTTCAATGACAAAATCAACAACATTATGAAGTCTTAACTAACTTGTAATGCATGTATTCAATGACAAAATGTATTGATTTTCATGCTCAACATCATTTAGGTGTATCCCTCAGTAAATGACTATCGATATTAGATGATTGTGTAGTCATTTTGAAGTTGTATATAGGATAATTTGTAGAATCACAATTTCACTTCTCTTTATGATGACTTGCAATGGCACCATAAAAGCATGAAAAGGGAAAAACAAAAAGATTTGTGAGATTGGCATGATAAAACATCAGCTTTGAGTGGTCAAAAATTTTGGTGTAGAATGAATATAGAAATATGTCAACTAGCAACAACATTGTTTTAATAATAATGTTTAAATCATGATTCTAAAGAACAGTCTAAGATTATGATTCTAAAGAGCCATCTAAGTGGTTACCTAGGGGGAGCTGGTAGGGAACAACTTTGCCTAGTGAACAAGCAGTCCCCTTTAAGCAGTTGCTCGAAAAAGTAGTCTAAGCAGTCCAAAGACGAAGTTTAAGAGGGGGATTAAGTTTATTTAGCTTTTTTGATAGTTTTTCTCCACCTAGAGAGACTAGACTTAGATTGTGATAAAGATTCATGACACTCATTATCATATTATAGCATAACACTAATTTAACTTTCTTGATTATTATGTCATATTGTTATATGTTTTCTTATATTATGCCAATGTAGAATTATGAATTTATATTTATGATAACTTGTTTGATTGGATATACATTGTTATATACTTATGTTTTGTGTTGCTATGTTCATAGCCATGTGAAATATTATATGTTTCGTTGTTATGCGTTCACTTATTAGCATTGTTTACTTGTCATTGTAAACTTATTTTGATTTTGATTGACTAATCCACTTCATTATATCAATCTATTTTATTTTAAAATTATTTCAAATAAGGATTGCCTAGGTCTCCACCTTGACACTATGTAGTGGGTCAAACGCCTACCGCTTGAAACTGCTTGTAAAAGTCGTGGTTGAGATATGGCAATGTATCTTTTTAAAATGTAACACTCACATAGACTTGATGCTCAACCAACCTTTCCTCAGTCAAATTCCAAGACAAATAATCTCATCACAAATGTGATAGCAAACACAAACTGGATGGAAGCATAAAATTAGAAAAGGAGTGAACATCTAATAATCAAGTGTTTTATTACCAAAACAACAAAGATGGTTCAAATTTACATGAACAATTTCGTAAGATTCTAGTAGTAGTATAATTGTTCTACAAATAGCACCTGGAGTGCAATTTCTTCTAAAACAGCACCAAACAATGCCGTCCCACTAGAAATTGACTGTTTAACAACAAACAAATCTGGGTGTCTCAAAGTTGTCAACAGGTTTGGCATCAGAACAATTAACTCTTCTGACACTTTGGAACCTAGATCCTTCAACAACCTGTCAAATTTAACTAACTTGTTAGTACCTAAAAGAGTAAGAGAATTGAATTGAGAATTCAAATAGTAAATTGCTATTTCTTCAAAACGTCAAATTGAAAGACAAACAAAGTACATTAAGGTGATTGCAATACCACTCTTGTTGCAATGGCAACACATTCATTGGCTGGCAAATCAAATATCAAAACTTGACATGCTAAGCAAACCACAATAATATTGTCAATTGCATCAACTTCAATACAAGCAATTAATTAATCGGCTGACAAACATCATGGAAACTTGGAAAGTTTTCTTGCAACCAGTATAGCCTTACTAAATCAGTCACATGGTCAAACAGCAGTGTATAAGAGGCAGCAAGTCTATGGTTTCGACAAGTAAAATAAACTCAAGGGCAACCCAAAAAACATACCTAGAACAGAATTTGGTTTAACTAAGGTCCCAACAATATATTATCACTTAAGCAGTTAAATTTGAATTATATAAAAGCATATAGCCACAGATTCAGGATACAAGATTTATGTTGACTCCAATTAGTTAGAACTCACTGGTTGTTATCCTTGTTATTGAACCTATGAATCAGAACCTCATTAAGACAAGGTCTATATAGGGCTAATGCACCAGGACTTTCCTTCCAAGAGCTTGCCACTAAATTCACCTCAAATATTCCATTTTACTACCAAAAAAAAAAAAAAAGATAAATAGAATGTAGAAAAATTGTGCAATTTGTGAAAATGTTTAAGTTGACATATCCAATATTCTCCCATGATCAACAACACAGCAAATATAATTCGACGTGGCATTTGTATATATATATATATATATATCAGAATAAATAGATCTAAACTTCTTGAATGTAACTTTAGAGCAAAACTAAGGTTGTTACTGTTAGGGCAGGGAAACACCAAATAAAACTACACATATGCATCACATCAAGACGTTATTTTAGGGGATAAATAGGTATGAAAGGGTTCCAAAGTAAATCTTTTTGTATCATGAAAACCATATTTCGGCCGCAATCCCTACAGTTTTTCCAACAAATTAATCATCAACCCACGGCTTCAAACCAAAATCCGATTATAGCCACTCACAGAGTATCGTGGACAAAAATAAACATAAGGGGAAGCCGCGACATCTTACTCGAGAGCTCGAAGAGAATCTCTGGCCACCGCAACACCGGATTCGGGCGGGGCATCCCGTCCTTCAACTGAAGCCTCAAAACCTTCGGCCATCCCACCACCGTCTTCGGTGGCCATGGGTGGTACGCACCGAGCCTCAAAATAGAACCCTAAAACGGTTCCAGCGACGGAAGGGGACACGGGGAGGTTGCCGCTGAGTCGGGCGGTTTCTAGGGTTTGGCCGCGTTGATCGATGTCAAGGGGGTTCGGCTTTCCCCCACGGAGGAAGAAGAAGGGCCAGCGAGGGAGAAAGAAATGGATCGCGTATCGAAGGAGAAGGCAAGAGAGGGAGAATGGCGGAAGGCGAAGATGGGACGGGTCTTTAAATTGGCGGAGGCGGAGGCGATTGGGTGGTTCAATCCGTGGGGATCCCTGCAGGTTCATCCAGGTGCGTTTAGTATAATAATAAAGTAAAATGGCTAAAATTAAATAAATGGTTTTTTATTAAAAAAAATAAAATTAAAATTAAAATATTTATGAAAAGGGTGTCAGAGTAACTTTTTTGATATCTTTTATCAAATTTATTATATTTTCATCCGTGTAAAGAATAAGACGATTATTTACTGGAGATGCCTAAATAAAGTCATATAATAATTTTTATATAAAATATTAAAAGAAATTAAAAATAAAGTATATAAATTTTTATAAACTAGTATATGATTTATAAATTATATAAATTTAATAGATACTATAAAATATAAAAGTAAATTTTATATTATTTTAATTTCTATTTTTTTATTAAAGTGATAAAACAAGTTAATCAAATTAATTAATTCATAATAAGGAAACTGTCACTAGAGTTGTCAGACGGGTCAACCCGTGGCGGGGTGGATCGGCCCGTGACGGGCCAGCCATTTGGCGGGGCGAGGCGGGCCGACCCGACATTTTGGCGGGTTGAGAAATCCCCAATCCAACCCAATCTAATGTGGGTTGCAGGTTAAGCGGTCCAACCCGTG